>CM072511.1:141983080-142198080 GCA_036898135.1 Oncomelania hupensis | reverse complement strand
ACAGACGAATCTCGGTTCTCCTTGTCTTTCAACGACCGTCGAGTGAATGTTTGGAGGCCGTCCACGGGAGCGTTTTGCTGATGCGACGGTGCGCGAGCATGACCGCTTTGTTGGTGGATCTGTCATGATGTGGGGTGGCTTCGCATTAAACTTCAGAACACCCCTGCTCCAAATTCATGGCAACTTAAACGGTATTGGCTACAGGGATGACGTCCTACAACCTAGAGTTCTCCCAGCTCTGTGGGCCATTAGCGAAGGTGCCATACTACAGGACGATAATGCCAGACCCCACCGAGCGCGTATCGTCAATGACTTCCTGCAGCAACAGCACGTCATAAAGATGGATTGGCCGGCTCGATCACCCGATTTGAACCCCATAGAACATCTGTGGGATGTCTTGGGTCGACAGACACGGGCAAACCTCCCTCCAGGAGCTAACCTTGAAGTTCTGGCCCAAGTTCTCCAGCAAGAGTGGTTGGCCATCCCAGGAAACATCCTCCATAAGCTGATACGGTCCATGAGACAACGATGCCAAGACTGCATTGATGCAAACGGTGGCCACACCCGATACTGACTCTATAGATTTTTGGTTTCTAAAGTTTTGATTTTGTAAATGAGGGGTATGTCCAGTTAAATTGAATTTACTCGAATTTTAAGTGACTGATGCCTAAAATCTGTTTTGTTATTGATGCAGAAATGATTGCAATAAAATATGATGAACTAATAAATTGAATTCGTGGTTCTGATTTAAAGAGAGACCCATATGTCCAAGTGGCCCTTGTATTATTTTGAGTAGTATATAACAAGTGAACATGAACACAACTCTATTATAAAACCCACCACACACCACCACCACCCTCCCCATACACACACATACCCACACGTGAGTTCAGTCAGAGGAATGTCACGAACTATCAACTGTCGAACGCCCTTGCTTGTAGCTTACATTTACCTGCTAGGTGCGCCAATTTCACCGTTCTGAATTATGTAGCCTAATTTATGGGGTATTAGAATGACGCTGCCATGAGCATAATATTTGACAAATTCTTAAAAGGTTACACACACACACACACACAAAAGGTACAGTTTTCCAGTGACCTTTCGGTCGTGTGGAGAAGAAAGGCACAAGGATATCTCTTTTCTCCGGCCCAGATTTGTGAGGGCGATGCCCTAACCGATACAAGTGACGCGCCCTTCTAAACACACTGTAACTGATGCAGTCGTCCCATTTAACGCGCGACAGAAGGAATCAAATACTACCTTGGAAATGTGTTGCACTCGGGTGCACCGATAGCATCCTCGCAACATAGTTTCCTCCCACCCCTTGCCAGTATAGAAGGCTGTTGCTATTGTCGGGTGGCAAAGTCCAAGTAAAACCAATTCTCAAAAGGGGTGGAGATGTTGGGGGAAGAGAGGGGAGGAGGTTGGGAATCTTTGGAATACAAGGCAAGGCTGCCGCTTTTGTTTATATCCAGCTACATACACTTACGGGAACGTTTATATAATGTCTTTCTCTCCACAGAAGGCATAAACTTGAACCTCTCAATGTTACCCTGAGCTCCACTCGACAGGCCAACATTTATCACGATAATGGACACTTTCAAAGGCCGAATACAGTTTACCTTCCTCTGTTTTTCTCAAGGGATACGTATATGTAGGTTGCTAGAGGCCGCTCGAGTTCTAGTCATGAATATCGTACAATCGGTTTAAAAGTTAATAATACGCAATTCATGCTAAATCACAGCATACTTAACTGTGTTTCGAGTATTTATACTGTGTTTATATATATGTTTATCATGTGTATATAGTAAATATGTGTGTGTGTGTGTGTGTGTGTGTGAGAGAGAGAGAGAGAGAGAGAGAGAGCAATTAACCTAATTCTAGCAGCTATAATCAATAAAATACCGTGTGTGCTTTGCTGCCCAAATCAGATAACCAAAACTGTAGTACGTAGGCCTATTGCAAGTGGCACGCTAGAAACATGTTCCCTAATAATAATAATTAATTAATTAATTAATTAATTAATTAATTAATTAATTAATAATAATAATAATAATAATAATAATAATAATAATAATAATAATAATAATAATAATAATAATAATAATAATAATAATAATAATAATAATGGATGCTATACGCGCCTCATTCTTAAATCAAAGCGCGGTGATCTGTAACATTACATAAAAGCTCACAATTTACAAAAACTCCTACATACACAACAAACTCATCACTCAAAGAAATGGTGTAAGGCAAACCGCTATTATAAGACGGAAAGGAAATCGAATTTTTATTTGTGAAATTCTAGATTGACGGCATCCAATACTATTATTACTGTAACTATGGACAACACGCTCTTCCTCCCTAACTGCGGGCACTGCAGAACTTTCAGTGGCGAAATTCAGTCTTTGTTCTCAGAATGGACAGAACTACAACATGTTTATCAAAAAGCAAGCTACAAAGCTATAAAACTTAGACCAAACTGCTCTTTTATTTTAGAGAAACGGCGAACCAGTGGAGCTGACAACTCTCGTAAGTGCCACAAAAATAGACAACGATATCTACTTTTAATTAGGAAACTGTAGAATACCTAGACGTGTAAAAATATTCACAACTACTACTACTAACTCCTCCTACTACAACTACTACTTCTTCTACTACTACTAGGGTCAGCTACGAAAATATTCAGTCTTACCCTACTGATGCCAATGTTTATCAAATAATAAGACAGAAATACAGAAAGAAGGAGGAAAGGAAAGAACAAGAAGAAGAAGAATGACTATTTGAAAACAATTAAGATATAGTTAAATCCAATGCGATTGCTGGCTTATATCCTATATCCAGCTGTTGAACTAAACACAAGAGCTTTCAAAGAATTCAGACACGGAAGAAGAAGACGAAGAAGAAGAAGAAGAAGAAGAAGAAGAAGAAGCAAGACAGAAAGACATACTAGTTTCAATATAATTATTTAAGTCATACTCCGTGGGTTTCACAATAAATCAGACATACACCATCTGTCAACATAATTCAGACCTATACAACCATTAGCGTCTAAAAATAATTCAGACATACCCCATTGCGATTCGTGGTTAAATGTAAGCTCCAAGTGTGCTCCAAGTGTGAAACAGCACAGGAGATTCTACAGAGTGCAGATTGGTACATTCGTACTCCATTTGGTAATTCTGGCAATGTACAAGCATAGGTCATTGAAGCCCTGCTACCTTTACTACCTGAAGTAAACTCAGTTTAAACTCCGCTGCCAGCTCAGAGCACAGGGCTAGCAGTATGCGCGCGCGTGTAGAGAGAGCCATTGAATTGTTAATAGCTGGAGGGCACCTTCGCTCGTTTAGAATATAAGCTTGGCGCAACGCGATCGTTGTCTATTATACACTCCTCAAAAGCCTTTTGTGTCTATTAATGTTTCATTTTTAAAAACAAGTGTTGTTGTTTTGTGCGTGTGCATGTGTGTGTGTGGGTGCGTGTGTGTGTGTTGTTTTTGTTTTAAGTTAATAGGATTTGAAGGATTACTTTATTTTTGCTTATTTTCTGTCACAATGAGTGTACCTGGGAATTTGCATCTCTGTCAAGTTACAGATGAATTAGTTGGCCGTTCGTTGCAAGAAAGGACTGCCGAGCTTCGAATTTAAGTTGTTGTTTTTTTTCGATGGTACGTAAATCAACACTGTTTTCAAACACGGCAACGAAGGTTTACTAACAGTGATAAATCTACACACTTCGCTAAGCTGCAATTTCTAGTACCAGTCTTGAGGTTATTAAAAGATAAACAAAAACGAATTTATCCATTTTAAAACAAAAGCCTTCCTTTTGAAATAGGTTGCATTGAGGGTTAATCTTTTTTTCTTTTTACAGTGGGGCTACACTCACTGTGAATTTTGGAAGGGTCTAGGACCATGCATTTACAATGTGTAAAACCTAATAACTCTTATAATTAGTCGTGCTACACCGGTGTTTGGAGTTTTGACTTTGTCATTTTACTAGCTGTACCCACTGACAGTGACACGGATAAGAATATAATCATTAAGAGTGCAAAAATGGCGGCCATGCAGCAGTACTGTCATGCAATGTGAAATGGAAGGGAGGGACAATCCACTTAGTTTCTTGTCAATGGTGCATAGTCGATAACGTCAATGCTACGGATAGGATTCTTCAATTTCCTTTAGAATCGATACTGTGAGGAACAACAATAAACAAGTTTCTAGGAAATACTAGTCCGCACAACTACCCACAGGCCTAGTGAGCAGAAGTAAACTATTATAGGCCTAGTACCTAGTAAACAGGAGGGAACCAAAGCATAAACAACATATTAGACAAGCAGTAAGCAGAAATACTATCCTGGACCTTGTAAACACACACACACACACACACACACCCACACACACCCGCACACACACACGCACACACGCACGCACACACGCACACATTTTAACAATTTAATCAGAATTTTCGACAGAGTATTATTATACAAAAGCATCGTCTTCTGATTGTAATGGTTTTGAGCGCGACTGAAAAGTTTCTTGACCCGCTGCAGTTTGCTTACCGGGCTGGTAGGGGGGTGGAGGACGCCAAGCTGTTCATCTTAAATACTCTGTACAAGCATCTAGAAAAACCAAAGGCGCACGCACGCCTGGTTTTTGCAGATTTTTCTTCTGCATTTAATACCATGCAACCACATATTCTGGCGAAAAGATTGATTGAGGATTTTAGGCTTTCTGACCAACTTGCTTTGTGGATCTTGGATTTTCTGGTTGATAGACAGCAGAGAGTTTGTGTTAATGGTTGTTTTTCTGATATTGCTGTTACATATACAGGGAGTCCTCAGGGATGTGTGTTATCTCCCCTGCTTTTTATTTTGTACACTGACAGCTGCAGAAGTACCCAAGAGTGTAGGTTTTTAGTTAAATTTTCAGATGACTCTGCCTTGTTGTCTCTTTTTCAGGGCCCGGAAAACGATCATGGTCTTGCCCTTTCTGATTTTGTTAACTGGTGCGATAATAATTTTTTGGAAATGAACGTGTCTAAAACAAAAGAAATGCTTTTTGATTTTAGGACAGTGAAGGATGATGTCCGTCCATGTGTTATTCATGGTGAAGATGTGGAAGTTGTGGACACATATAATTATTTGGGTACAGTTTTTGATAGCTGAAATTTGATGTCAACACCCACAGTCTTGTCAAACGTGGTCAGCAAAGAATGTATCTTCTTAGGAAACTAAAATCCTTCTCTGTAAACACAAAGATCCTCAGTTTGTTTTACCAGTCTTTTATAGAAAGTTTGCTGACTTTTTCTTTTATCTGTTGGCTTCACGGTCTGACTGTGAAGGATAGGAACAGTCTGAATAGCATAGTCAATGTCTGCTCAAAGATTATTGGAGTTAGGCAGAGAGATCTTTCTTCTTTCTGTGATCAGCAGATCTTACGGAAAACCGGGAGCATCCTTAATAGTCATCAGGAACATTGTTTGAAACCCGAGTTCACACTGTTGCCGTCCAGACGCCGATATGCTATGCCCATCTGTAAGGGAAATCGGCGTTCCAAATCTTTTATTCCCAGTGCAATCCGACTTCTTAATAGTACTAACCGCTTTTAGTTTTCGGCACTTTGGGGGTCTTATTTGTTATATAGTGAGAGTCTCCCTTTAGTGTCTATGTGTACTGGCTGCACTTTTTAATCAACTTGTTGAATTTTGTTGACTTTTGTGATATCACTTGTGATCTTGATTCGCGTGTGTGTGCTTGTGTGATGTTTTTTTAAATTTATGTATTTATTGTTTTGTTTTGTTTTGTTTTGTTTTGTTTTGTTTTGTTTTTTTTCAAAAATGGATTATGATACATTTTTTGAAAATCTTTATGCTGCCTCATAAACTTATAATGTAATTGCCCTTTGGGATGAATAAAGTTGTATTGTATTATATTGTATTGTATTGTATTGTATTGTATTGTATTGTATTGTATTGTATTGTATTGTATGAGAAACAACGCTGAAACCAACAGGCGCATGAAGAAAAGGAACTCAACACAACATTCACACTGGCATAATCGACACGCAGTAAAACAAAATTTATTTTCCTTGGATATGAAATATGAACAATATGGACAGTTTTGTGGCAATTTATTCCATTACAACAAAATTAAATGAAACTGCTCTCATTTCAATGAATGACTCTCTCTCTCCTGCTCCTCCTGCTGTCTCTCTCCTTCTTCCTCACATACACACACACTCACAAACATACACCTGCATTAACAGTGGCATTGACATGTGTATGACTAGATCATGGCATCATAAATATGGAGAATAATAATGCATAATAAAAGATACATGAAATTTATGCTTATCCCAACACGTAGTTTAAGTATATTATAAAACAATAAAAATACTTATCATCAAAGCTTTCATCCTCACAGTTATTATAAACAAGATAAACACACACAAATCCCATCACTGTATTAGGCCAACACACGAGACGAGTCTATCATGACACCCACACTGAGGTATTTTGTAAGCCATTTAACAGTGTAGGCACGAATTCCTATCATCTTCAGTCCTGACAAAACTCTAAAATGAACACTCACAAGACTACCAATGATCAACATCACAGTCTTACGTGACTAGCCTAAGACATTTATTTCTAGGCATAGCTGCATGTGTTTGACTGAGACTGGTATGCAGCGCTTTGGGCCACCATGAGAGTGTACAAAATCAGCCCTAGCATTATTAAAGTCTTCAAAATCCTGTATGACAAGGTTACCAGTCCTCCACAACAGCGTTATCGGGAACTGGTTCAGAACAACAGTCGGATGCCTACTCCAACACTTTCCAACACTCTTCAACGTCTTCCTGGAGCGCATCATGTCAGATGCCTATGCCTATCACGATGGCACAGTCAGCATAAGGGGTAGATCAATCTCCAACATCCGTTGATGGATTGGTTGGAGAGGAACAAGAAATTGAACAGCTGGTACAGAGGCTTGACACCACCTCTAGAGCCTATCGAATGGAAATAAGTTCAGGAAGACCAAAATGATGAACAACAACACCAATGGTATCAACACGGACATCAGAGTCCAAGGTCAATCCTTCAACACAATGCATAGCTTTAAATATTTAAGAGCAACTGTATCAGACACTGGGTACCCCGACAGGAAGACCTCTCCAGGATCGCACAAACAACTGCTGCCCTGACAAGGTTGAAGCCCATTTGGAAAGACAGGACCATAAGTCTACCAAGGTAAGGTTACCGTGCTCCCTTGTCAACTCCATCTTCCTATACGCTTGCGAAACATGGACCCGCACAGCAAATCTACAACGAAGAATACAAAGCATGGAGATGAGGTGCTACAGAAGACTTCTGGGCATTTCCTATACCCAGCACACCACCAACGACGAAGTCCATCACAAAAACCATTGGACAACACGATGACATGCTCACTGTGGTGAAGAAACGGACATTCCGATGGTATGGCCACGTCACTACAGCATCAGGCCTTGCAAAGACCCTCCTGTAAGACACGGTGCAAGGAGGCAGAAGAAGAGGGAGACAGAAAAAGAGGTGGGAGGACAACATTCAAGAATGGACTGGCTTGACATTGAGCGAAGCCATGAGGGTTGCTGAGGACAGAGAACGATGGAGTACGTAGATTAAACGATCATCTGTGGGTGCCCCAAAGACTTTCGAGTTACGGGATAGGATAGGATAGCTGCATGCATTTGTCAAACTTTGATTTGTAGCATACACCGACTAAGAAATCAAATTGTTCTGCCACTTCTACCAAGAAGACTTCACGGCTCTCATGTTTAACACAGTGATGTCAGTGGCAGTGATGCGAAACGAGTCCGTGTCAAAAGCAAAAATGCGTTGCGATTGGCACGTGACCTTAATGACAACATGGGAATCCCTTTGTGGAATGCATGACGTCACAACGTCAACCGCCCTGTTGTGTCTCGCAGTGTACATGTTTTGGACCTTCGTGTACCCGTTCAGTACATGTGATGCCGTTACTGTAAGGTGATTACACAGCGTACACAGCGACGACTACACTCGTTCGGGTACCACTATATAATCATACAGTTGCACTGAAGGAGTTGCAGTCTCACATGGCAAACATGGCTCACATAGCTAACATGGCTTTCTCCTAGCTTAAAGTATGCATCTAATAACCTGTGGTCTACTTACGTCGCCTCTCTGACTGTTCTGCCCTGCCAGTCTTTCTGTTTCCACTGGCTGCAGAAATCGGCCAGATTGGCCTGCTTACACAAACTATATGCAGTCCTAGCTGTCGTCGACTTTGAAGGTCAGATTGTAGTTGTCGTCGACCGGTGAACGTTCCAACAGTAAGCCATCTCGCCCGCACGGCCCGTTGAGATGTACTCAGTCTGACCTCGCCCAAGTTACTTTGGAGTGCTTGAGGAGGTTACCCCTCTCCCTTCTCTGCTAACCGGCGAACGTGACGCTGTCGTCTGCTGGGGCCTCTGGCACTTTCCTCTTCTGCATGTGCAGGGCGAAGGAGGAGCGCGCAGTCTCTCTGACCTGGTGTGACGAACGGACTAGTTTTACCCTGCCTTATTTACGTGTTTGCTTGTATAGTCAGTTAATCTTAGAATGTTAGTGTATTACACAGCAGACGATGCGAGTATACGGAGGTACACACTCAGCGAGTTTGACGCAGGCAGTGTAGTGACGTCAGCACTGTGTTGTGGAATCGAAAGGCTTATCCAATCAGGACTCAGGCTGAGCGGCTAGATCCAGTTCTGGCTGATTCAGTCCAAACCAGGTATTAAGTCAGTTGAGAGTAAGACGCCAGAGTGTACACAGCTACACCTGAGTAGAGCAATATCTCCACTGAATAGACCAGGAAGCAGGACTTGGGAATCTTAGAATTCAATCAAGTAGCCACGAGCCTGACTTTGTCAAACAGGTAAATGAACATACTTCTGTTTCATCGTGATATATTTATATTATTGTTGAAATTATGTTTGTGGAATTTGCCATGCATAGATGTGAATTGTTAATCCGAATTTGCCTTACCACGTGGAGAAGCCGAACACGTGTTAAGCACGACCGGTTGGGACGCCATGTTGTATACCTGGCAGAACCACTGTTGTTTAACCTATATGTATGTTTGCAGACCAGTGGCTGTACCAGTGAATGGTTATATTATTATTAATTCTGTATGTGTATAGTTAGCCACGATTAATATTTATGTATGTATAGGAAAGTAGAGTTGGGATTCCAGTGGACCACGGACGTAGCAGAATGTTCGTCGCTTATGTATAGAGATGTGGAGCTATCACTGAGGGCTACTTTGGCTTTCAGTGAGACGCTCTGCACAGACCTATTATTCAAGGTTGTGCAGAATTTCGTCTCTTATATTACAGACAAGCAGGCGAGATATCCCGTGCGCCCAACTCCACAGGAAAACCGAATTGGCTGTTTAGCCTCTACAGCACAAGACTGAGAGAGCAACCCTGGAAAATACCCTGCAAGACACCAGAGAGTGTCAAGGGACCAAACTACACGACGCCCCAGCGTGTACCAGAAGCTACCTCAACGAAGGACTTCAAACCCGCTACGTAAAACAGTTAAATGCATAAGCAAAAGTGCACTCAAACTGATAGCAAAAGGACCACAGTAGTCCACTCTTTAGAAACTATAGTAAAACGGACAACAGTAGTCCAATCTTCAAGAACTTTAGTAGCCAGTGCCCGATGAAGACATAACAGCTGCCTAGACTATCAGCGATCGAATTATTTGCAGTGACTCATGACTTTTTAAGGTAGATTAGTACATCGAAGATATTGTATAGAGTAGAAGAAATAAATGTGGGATTTTAACTGTTATCAAGTGGCTGGACTACATATGATTCATAGCCGTGTGAAAGCTAGTGTGACAGTGATCTTTTACCATTTTTCTATCTATCTCTGTATCCCAGCCTTAACACAGACCGAGCTAAATAAATAAATGTATTAAAGTAATTCACAGGGTGACTAACTAGCAGTTCCCATCGAATAAAGCGTGAGGGTTACAGCATTCCATTGTGCAGAGCCCAGCAACCAATAAACCCCACGTGACACCTGGTCGTCGTCGACGTTAAGCATCGACAGAGGTGCTTGGCGCTGTACATGTATATAAGTAACAACAAACTATTACAAGTCTAGGTTACTGTGTAAAGCGTAACTTAATATTTATGATAAAAATGTAGGCGCTTCACTAACATTAACCTTGTATCAACTATCACCGTATCAGTATAACCACCGTACCTAGTAAATATATAAATTGCAGTTGTAACCGGTAAAATAGCTTACCTTGTCAATATTAGACTTGCATACAAAGTAACTATAAGGCACGTTTGAAGTCGAGATAAAAACAATTTAAAAAGGGAGGGGGGGGGGGGCAGAGATTCAGAGAAAGAGAGAGAGAGAGAGAGAGATTAAGATTTCAATTTTAAGATTACAATTTTATTACGCAAGGGTAAAAGAGTAAGCGTTGGAAGCGCTTTTTACAATCTTTGCCCGCCGGCCTTGAGGCTTTAACAATAACTAGTAAATTCCACTCAATATTATAACATTCACATCATGGAACAATAACATATAAACAAAGTCATTAGATAACATCACTTTTGAAGAATTGAAATCAAATTAATGTTGTTAATAGCAATTTGGAAAGACAGGACCATCAGTCTACATTCCAAGGTAAGGCTGCTGCGCTCCCTTGTCATCTCCATCTTCCTATATGCTTCCGAAACATGGACCCTCACAGCAGATCTCCAACGAAGAATACAAAGCATGGAGATGAGGTGCTACAGAAGACTTCTGGGCATTTCATAAACCCAGCACATCACCAACGCCGAGGTCCGACAGACCATCACACAAGCCATTGGACAACACGATGACCTGCTCAGTGGTGAAAAAACGTAAACTCCGATGGTATGGCCACGTCACCAGATCATCAGGTCTTGCAAAGACCATACTGCAAGGCACAGTGCAAGGAGGTAGAAGAAGAGGAAAGAGGTGGGAAGACAACATTCCAGAATGGACTGGTTTGACACTGAGCGAAACAATCAGGGTTGCTGAGGACAGGGAAAGATGGAGTACGCTGGATAAACGATCATCTGACCTCTGAGTTATGGGATAGGATAGGGATAGGATAGGAATGTGTATTTAATTTTTAATGTGTTTTTAGAGACGTATTCTAAATTATGTAAATTTTGATGCCGGAGAGCGAAGATCTTCAGGAAAGTTATTCCACAAAGTGGAATCGGAATAAGCTAGACTAGTTTTGAAGAGATCAAATGCATGTTTGCAAATTCTAATTTCTTCGAATTCGAATAATTTCTTCGTTGAGAGAGAGAGAGAGAAGAGAGAGAGAGAGAGAGAGAGAGAGAGAGAGAAGGAGGAAGGAGGTGTTGGGAGGGGGATCTAATTCAATCTAAGAGATTATTATTTGGTTATAAAATCATACAATTTGTATCTTCAATTTGCAAAAATTGAATCTAAACTTCGTGTTCGAAAAGGTTGTCTTGCTATAGCGGTAAATGGTTTTAATCTCTGAATAGAGGCAGGTCGCTCAACAGAGTAATCCAGCGGTGTCTTGACAAAGAGGCTCCAAGGTCTTGTTGCGAATGAATTGGATAATGCGTGTCTATGGTATTGAATAACACGTAATGACTTGACTTCATCAAGGAGCCGTTTTTTAAGACTCGCGAGGTGACGTTTTTGTCGAGGAACCGAATGAATTTTTAACCGCTTGCACGTTTATTTGATAGCTTCCACCTCAAAAATAATTACCAAACTCTTCTGTGATCATAGTACTAGCCTATCTAGTGTAAAAGGCTTTGAGAAAAAAATATGACTTCAAGCTCATTTTAAGTAATCTGTACGGTTCACTAATACTAACATAGGATCAGCTATCAGCATATAGAAACTATTGTAGACTTTGGAACTGTGTCTTTTTATTTCATACAACACTATCAAACAGTATTAATGACACAAATAAAATGTAGTTGTAACTATAGTGTCCACAGGGCCAAAACTGGGTCACTGCCGACAAAACAAAACAAAAACCAAAACAAAAAATTAAAATTAAAATAAAAAAAATAAAAAACACACAAAACGGTTCGATCCAAGTTTGTAGGTAACCGTATCTTTTAATGATGCTTAACTCTCGCCTGCCACACGAGTCTGCCTTGTACTGTGGCCACTACGCTACTGAGTCGCCCTAACAGAAATAATTAAAATGCAGTGAAGCGTGCATTGGTGTGCACTATCCTGCTCACAGGTCTTTTTTTTTTCATTGTCCTAGTCATAGTTTCCCGTTTTCGAAGATTGCAAATCAAAATGGTTGACGGTGTCCAGTCACCCATGAACTTTCGTCAATTGACTTCGGCAGTTAAGATAGATTTGGTCCATGGCGTTATTAATAATTGGAATCTTCTATCCCGCTATAATAACCATGTTTGATGTTTAGAGTTTCAACTCCCTCATTTTGAACTTTCGGCGATGGTGTGCATTTGGAATTCAACAATCAAGCGACTTGATAAAACGAAGTAACATTTAGCCTATATCCAGCGAGTTTGATTTGAGCAATTCAAACTTTTACTTAAGGGAATCGTGTTATGTTCAGCTGGCTCGAAACCTACTAAGTGTGTCAACGAACCACAGGCACTTGCATCTGGACACGCGAACGCCTATACATGTGACGCGTCTTCTTTGGTTATTTTAACTAAAGGGAGACGCGTCACAGGCATAGGCGCTCGCGTGTCCAGATACAATAGCACCAAGGCAGATTCTAATAATAATAATAGCACCACAGTGAAAATGTGTATAGTTGTTTGTTTATAGAACAAGGAAGAGATGCCTAACTAAAATTTGAAGCTTGGCGGTTGAGTTTTGTGCAACCATTTCCCAATAAACCATCTTTTAATATCACAGCAATATGCAATCTCCCCAATTCGAAGGCTTTCTTTACTTTTGGTGAAAACGAGCTGAACTTAATATTTGCATTGTTATCACACTACACAATGATAAAATGGTTTTCGTTGCTCAAAGCAACGCTAAAGTTTGAAGATTGATTGACTATATCATGGTCAAGAAACGCTTTAAATCAAGCGTCAACATTGGCAAGACACGCACTTTTCTAGGAGCAGACATCGGAAGTGACCACGAACTTTTGACGATGTATGTCCGGGTCCACTTGAAAATAGTAAATAAAGCAAAGTGCTCCAGTCTGAAGTTCGACCTGGACAAACTGCAAGACCCGAGGTGGCAGAAATATTCCAAGCCACAACTGGAGGGAAACATGCACCACTGCTCATTTTGGGAGCTGGTGAAGCAGATGTCAACACCGTGACCACCAACTTCAACTCAGTAGTGACAGATGCCGCCACTAAGATCCTTGGCAAGCACCGTCCAAAGAAGAAACTGTGGGATCACACCTGAACTTTTGGACCTGTGTGACAAAAGAAGAGAGATGAAAAGGAAAAAGAATACCTCACAGGGAGCTGATGCCTACCGAAAAGTCAGGTATGAAGGCTGACTTTAAATCGACTCGAGCAGAGTTCATGCACATTTGCTCACAAGTTTACAAGGATTGTTCTAGGAAATTTCTATAAATTTCAAGGACAATCAGAACAATACGTACACGCTGACAACATTCAACAGCAATCCATAGCCTTAACTAATACACCATGCATGCTGAATATTACTATGCAGAACCAGAAGTAAAACATGCAGTCCAATAATAAGCTACATTCTTTTTTCTCAGTATTCCAATGAGTGATTCGCCTGTCGACATCTTAGCCCACTGAAGGCTGAAGTAGTTTTCTCCGAAGGCCAGGTTTTATCTGCTTTCATCAAGTCGTTTTACCACTGTTACTCTCGATGTTGATTTGTATCAGTAGTTTCAGCCCCGATGCTTGAAATCTGATAAGTGTAACTCAGATTCGTTTATCCATGTAGCCCGCTCACTCATCAACAAGGCAGAAGTCGTATGTAGTTTTCCAACTTTATTCAGCGAACATCAACAACTGCATACAATCGTTTTTTCCACTCTCAACTTTTGACTTTCAACTTTTACAATACAATTTAATAATCTTTTGAAACAGTGCGGCACTTATATAGTCTCTCTAACTCCAGAGAAATAAAGAACGTTCGGGCAAGACATAATTATAACCAATCAAAACGCATTTCGTCGTCACTGTCTCACGTCATACAACCTTATTTGGGATGGAAGCTTCTTTAGTTACCACTAGAATTATCCATAAACTTCGATCGATAGTAAACAACCAACTCTAGAAAATTCTCAAATAATATCGACCAACCAAAATTATCAACGTCGTACAAATCTTCTTCTAATAACAACGCAAAATCAAATCAAGGCTGAATACACTCTGTTATTGCATGCTTAGCAAAACAAAACGATCGCATCTATCGTGCGCGTCACACACGAACTATCGTGCGCGTTTCAACGTAACAACCACATTACAACCTTTTCAAGGTACCAGTTTTACTCCTCAATGACTTAACAAGAGACTACTCACATATGATCAAAGCAACCATTTTGACTCTATAAGCCAGCTTTTCCATTCTTTTTTTTTTGTCTAATCACAATAGCGTTGAAAACGCATAATCCCCGAGATATTTTGAAACTTGCTTCCAAAATGTCACTTTCATTATTGAACAAGAGTAGCCAATGCGCATGCTCAGAAGTGAAAGTTAACTAACGATACATCTTTTAGTTTCCTTCCTTGGAACAGCAGACGACGTTTTGCAAAGGATCAAAATCCGTCGACAAGTATGTTTAAAAAAAGAAAAATAAATAAACAAACAAACAAAACAAAACAAAAACTGGCAAGATTTTCTTTTCAGTTCTGAAAAAAATAATTATAAGCAGTGAGAAAAACTTTTCACTATAGTCGATTGGTTCAACGACCACGTGCTCAGGGCCAAGGCGAGCCACACTGTATTTGTGGATTTCGGCTGTGGCCAACAGCCTGGAGAGGATTGGGCCCTGCCAGGTCTTTTTTGCCCAAGACACAACACATGATGAGGCTATCCACTAATTCCATGCCGGATCGGTCGTCGCCCGGCTACACGACCGCGCCTTCCGTTGGCCACCAGGACGGAGGTGAAAAGTATGCTACTGATGGACAAATTAGCAAGATCCGCACGAGAAACAACATCGTCATAGGAACCTGGAATGTCAGGACCCTAACTGCGGAAGGAAAATTAGAAGAACTGGCCCACGAGCTGGACCACTATCGATGGAACGTTCTAGGTATCAGCGAACTGCGCTGGAAAGGCCTAGGTGAAACAACGATGACAAAGGCCACAAGCTCTATTTCAGCGGTAGAGATGACAGGCACGAACACGGCGTTGGATTCTTGGTCCACAAGAACATTCTAGCCACTGTCATGGGTTGCCGCCCAGTCTCCAGTAGACTCATTACCATCCGTCTGAGAGCAACCCTTTCAACATTACCATCATCCAGGCCTATGCCCCAACATCAGACTATGAAGACAGCGAAGTGGAGGATTTTTATGAAAATATACAGGCGGTCCTTGACCAAGTGCCGAAGAAGGACATAGTCATAGTGCAAGGCGACTGGAATGCCAAGGTTGGCCAAGATGCGCACCACAACTGGGGAGACACATGCGGACCCCACTGCAACAACGAGACAAATGACAGGGGTCTGAGGCTATTGGAGTTTGCCAGATACAACAATCTGGTACTGGCAAACACGCTTGGTCTCCACAAAAAATCCAGACGATGGACATGGCACAGTCCCGGCGGGGAACATCACAACCAGATCGACTACATCATGGTCAAGAAACGCTTCAGATCAAGCATCAACATTGGCAGGACACGCACTTTTCCAGGAGCAGACATTGGAAGTGACCACGATCTCGTGATGATGTCTTTCCGGCTCCATTTGAAGAGAGTAAATACAGCAAAGTGCACTAGGCTGAAGTTCGACCTGGACAAACTGCAAGACCCGGAGGTGGCAAAAATATTTCAGGCCACAATTGGAGGGAAATTTGCACCACTGCTTATTTTGGGGGCAGGCGAAGTAGATGTCAACACCATGACCAATACCTTCAACTCAGCTGTAACAGATGCCGCCACTGAGATCCTTGGCAAGCACCGACCAAAGAAGAAGCCGTGGATCACACCTGAACTTTTGGATCTGTGTGATAAACGAAGAGAGTTAAAAAAGAAAAAGAACACCTCACAGGGAGCTGACGTCTACCGAAAAATCAACAATGACATCCGAAAAGGCATGCGCACAGCAAAGGAGAACTGGATAGAAGATCAATGCCAGGAAATAGAGAACAATCTGAACAAGAACAACAGCATGAAGGCCTACCAGACTGTGAAGCGGCTGACAAGTGTTAAACAGCCCAAAGTCTCCACTATCCAAAGCAAGTCTGGCATTTGCCTTACAGAAAAACAAGAAGTCTTGGACAGATGGACAGAGTACTGCTCTGACCTTTACAACCATACACCAAATGGAGACCCATCAGTTCTAGCATGTCCCGAGAGCAGAGAAGAAGAAGAAATCCTCCCAATTCTCCGGGAAGAAGTTGAGGCAGCAGTGCAATCGCTGAAGAAAGGGAAGTCAGCGGGAGTGGACAACATACCAGCGGAACTGCTACAAGCAGGAGGAGAAGCGATGACTAATGCTCTCACCATTATCTGTAACAAGATCTGGCAGAGTGGGGAATGGCCTACACCAAGGACCCAGTCGCTTGTCATCACTCTTCCCAAAAAAGGTAACCTTCAGGAGTGTGAAAATTACCGCACCATCAGCCTCATCAGCCATCCCAGCAAGGTCCTCCTGAAAATAATACTCAACAGGTTGAAACCACAAGCTGAACAAATCATAGCTGAAGAACAAGCAGGATTCATGGCAGGGCGAAGTACCACTGAACAGATTTTCAACCTCAGAATAATCTGTGAGAAATACCTACAGCACCAACAACATCTATATCATGTGTTCATAGACTTCAAGAAGGCATTTGACCGAGTCTGGCATGCAGCTCTATGGGCAACCATGAAAGTGTACAACATCAGCCCTAAAATTATAGAAGTCATCAAAAGCCTGTATGACAAGGCTACCAGTGCAGTCCTCCATAACAGCGTCATCGGGAACTGGTTCAGAACAACAATCGGTGTGCGTCAAGGATGCCTACTCTCTCCAACACTCTTCAACATCTTCCTAGAGCGCATCATGTCAGATGCTCTTGCAGATCACGAAGGCACAGTCAGCATAGGGGGCTGAGCAATCTCCAATCTTCGTTTTGCGGATGATGTTGATGGATTGGCTGGAGAGGAACAAGAACTTGAACAGCTTGTACAGAGGCTTGACACCACCTCCAGAGCTTATGGAATGGAAATAAGTGCAGAGAAGACCAAAATGATGACCAACAACACCAATGGCATCAACACGGACATCAAAGTACAAGGCCAATCCCTCAACACAGTGCACAGCTTCAAATATTTAGGAGACATTGTGTCAGACAATGGGTCTCGACAGGAAGTCCTCTCCAGGATCGCACAAACAACTGCTGCCCTGACAAGGTTGAAGCCCATTTGGAAAGACAGAACCATCAGTCTACATTCCAAAGTAAGACTGCTGCGCTCTCTGGTCATCTCCATCTTCCTATATGCTTGCGAAGCATGGACCCTCACAGCAGATCTCCAACGAAGAATACAAAGCATGGAGATGAGGTGCTACAGAAGACTTCTGTGCATTTCCTATACCCAACACATCACCAACGTTGAAGTCCGACAGACCATCACACAAGCCATTGGACAACACGATGACCTGCTCACAGTGGTGAAGAAACGGAAACTCCGATGGTATGGCCACGTCGCCAGATCATCAGGCCTTGCAAAGACCATTCTGCAAGGCACAGTGCAAGGAGGTAGAAGAAGGGGGAGACCGAAAAAGAGGTGGGAGGACAACATTCGAGAATGGACTGGTTTGACACTGAGCGAAGCCATGAGGGCTGCTGAGGACAGAGAAAGATGGAGTATGCTGGTTAAGCGATCATCTGTGGTGCCCCTACGACCTTCGGGTTATGGGATAGGATAGGATAGGATAGGATAGTCGATTATTCAAGAACTGTAAAAGGAATCCATTTATAAAAGATTGAATTTCAAGGGTTTTCAAACACTTGAAAATGGGGTCCATAAAAACAAGGACTTTCAAGGAATTTCAAGGAAGTACGAACCCTATCGAAGTCACCCCGTGTTTTACTTCTTCGTGCTGTGCTTTGAGTGACAATCACGATGTGTCTTCCCTCTTTTTTCTCTTTTCTCCTCATGTACCTTCAATCATGAGTGACATTGCCTTTCCTTTCTCCCTTGAGGCAAAAGTTGAATAAAACAGTTTCAAACTGTTGCTTTCTCCTCCTTCTATTCCTTCTTCTTCTTCGTTTTCTTCTTCGACCTGTCCCGAGCTGCCTAGGAAAAAAAGCGCCAAAACCGTTTGCGATCGCTCCGCACGAACTATTTTGCTTCTGGGCATCCTTTTGTCATAAGCGAACGCTTTTAAAATGGCGCAGCACATTATGACTGCACAACAGCAGCCAATCAAAGTGAAGTCGGCTGAAGTGAAAGTTACTGTCAATCGCACTAACGACACAATACTATCAAATATAAATACTAATTCATACTGACTGCACATAAACATAATTATTCCGTCAAATAACAAGTACACAAATCTTACCAGACTGTAAATGACAAAAGTCCTCCCTTGTTATTTCACCTTTGAACCCATTGCCATTCGCAAATCGAAAGCCCACCATCTTTTTCTCTTCGCAAACAACCGTTCGAGACCGCGAACATAGGATTGCGCAGACTTTCCGCCAAAATAGTTACGTAGCGTTACGGCTAGTCAACTCTGGGCAGTTCTGTCGTCGGTCAAAGATCTTTGGTCACAATGTCTACGCATAATCCATTGTTGTTTGAATGGTTGCTCAGTTGTTGTTGTCTTCTTGTTCATGTTCTTCTTCTTCGAGGTAGTGATGATAATGGTCTTCTTCGTTTTGAAGTTCCAAGTTGTCCCAAGTTAGTTGGCTCAGTTAGGCAGTGACCTCATTCAGCTCACGTATAGTCGGTAACACACGCCCACGACAGAGCAAGCCTCTTGTGGTTTAGATTTTCCGGGCTTCCGGTTGACCAGAGGGATAGATAGTCATACTTTGTTCGAACTGCATCGAGGAAGGAGCTAAGCTCTAATAGATCTCTCTACTGGAAGACTAAAAGCAGGAACTGGTGAAATTCTATTCAACCTAGTTAGCCACAGGCTGACATTGTCAAAAAGACGAGCAGGCATCGTTGGAGGAGCACACCACAGCATTTAATTACCGTATCTTTCAGAGTACCAAATCTACTATAGTTCACTACGATTTTGAAAATTTGTCTAAATTGTATTTGTTAGCCATCATTACCAAACATCTGTTTTTCACGGAGAGCGTCTTTTGTGGTCGGTGGGCTGTTGAGACACAGACAATTTGACGCGTGTGTTACCACAAGACTATCTCGTCCGCCTCCGAAAAGGTCAAGACAGTTTGCCTGCCAAAGTATCCTGGAGTGTGCTGCTACAAGGCAGAGGATGAACAGCAACCAAGCTGGAACTGGAAGAAGAATGGCAGTGACAAATTTTCGTGTTAAGGATTGGAAGCTCTGCCGTTCGTTGGTGGAACCAAGAAACCATGATACCCAGTAGATTAAGTTTATTTTAAGGGAGGTAAACACAAGCGGAGCTGAAGTTCCCCAGCACTAAAACAGAATCTAATGCATTTAATAAGCAATGGGGCGAACCAAAAAAAACAACAAACAAACAAAAAAAGTTTAAATTCCGAAAATAGCGTGTGTGTTTCATTTTGGAGGTCACGGTGGCCTAATGGTAGAGCTTTGGCTTGCGGATCTGAAGGTCCAGGGTTCGAGCCCAGGCCGGGGCTTTGTGTTGTGTGCTTGGGAAAGACACTTTACTCGCGTTTTCTACTCCTTCGGATGAGAGTATAAACCGAGGTCTAGTCTGTGTCGCATGCATTCCATCATAACGGACTTTAAAGATCCTGACGCTCATGTCCTAGACGGGTGAGTGCTGGTGACAAGAACACATCCAGCATGTACCTTGGGTAAAGCGCTTCACTTGGGGCTGCTGTACTTTCGAAAATGAAAGTGCCCGAATTTCACCTCGGTGATAATAAAGTTGTTAAAATATAAGGAAAAAAAACACGATAGATAGATAGATAGATAGATAGATAGATAGATAAGATAAGATAAGATAAGATAAGATAAGATAAGATAAGATAAGATAAGATAAGATAAGATAAGATAGGATAAGATAAGATAAGATAAGATAAGATAAGATAACAATTTTATTTTACAGGGGTAAAAGATTAAGCACTAAGTGTGCTTTTTTACATCTTGCCCTTGGGGCTTGAAACAAGAACAATTAGTATAACAAAATAACTTTATAACAATAACATCCTAATGTAACAATATAATCAAGATATGCGCGTTCTCGCGCGCGCGTACACACACACACACACACACACACACACACACACACAAACGCGCGCGCCCACAACTTACGTAAAACAATCTAATTAACGTTATGAATGTAAATAGATATATAGTAACAAGTAGATAGACAGACAGACAGACAGACAGACAGATAGATAGATAGATAGATAGATAGATAGATAGATAGATAGATAGATAGATAGATAGATAGATAGATAGATAGATAGATAGATAGATAGATAGATAGATAGATAGATAGATAGATAGATAGATAGATAGATAGATAGATAGATAGATAGATAGATAGATAGATAGATAGATAGATAGATAGATAGATAGATAGATAGATAGATAGATAGATAGATAGATAGATAGATAGATAGATAGATAGATAGATAGATAGATAGATAGATAGATAGATAGATAGATAGATAGATAGATAGATAGATAGATAGATAGATAGATAGATAGATAGATAGATAGATAGATAGATAGATAGATAGATAGATAGATAGATAGATAGATAGATAGATAGATAGATAGATAGATAGATAGATAGATAGATAGATAGATAGATAGATACTACTGCTACCGCTATTGTATCGACGATACATTCTATTTGGTTATTGCACCTGTGATTCAACGCATAAAATACAGGCCTAAGCCCTATACAAACCTCTTCTTCTTTTCGTCTGCGACGTAGACTTTAGTGAACATAATGGTTCGATCGCACTACTTCAACGAACAAAGAACAAGTTATTGAACTTTAGAAGTGCAAGTCTTCTATTCGTTCCATATGTACCCATTTTTTAAGCTGCCTCAACACATTGAAATATAATATGCATCTCATCGTCCTTCTTCTCCTCCACCTCCTCATCCTCCTCCTCATCCTCCTCCTCCTCCTGCTTCTTCTTCTTCTTCTTCTTCTTCTTCTTCTTCTTCTTTTTCGTCCCACCGCCTTAGCTCAAGTGGTAGAACTTTCGCCTGGCACACCGATGACCCAGGCTCTAATCCCGTGGGGAGCGATATAAAATGTGGTCATTTCACTGTCCATTTTAGCAGTATGATTGCTCTGGTGGTTCAGTGTTGTTTCGGGTCCCTACCCCTCTTTTCCCGGGATGGTTATCCCCGTCTGCCATATCGTCACTGGTGGGTGTAGACGTTAAACCTTAACTTTCGTTGCCTTCTTCTGCTTCTTCTTCCTTTTCTTCTTCTTCATCTTCTAACACTGAGTCATTATCAGCACAGCTCAAATCTGGCGGCTTTACATTACATTACATGATTATTGCTTTAGGTCCAGCGGACTCTTCCGAGCCAAATCAGGACCAGCTAGCGGCTTTAGATTGACTAATATTTGACTAGTATACATACAACACATGTAAAGTACTTCAACAGAAACACTAAGGAATACTATAGTAGGCCTATCAACCAAGTTCTGTCAGCAGAGATTGATTTAACAGCACACGCTGAAGGCCTATTGTTCTGATCAATGACAACGAACGAAAACCAGGGGTCTCCAGCAATTTATTTTTTCCCTTCAATTTGATGCAAAGTTCGAAAGACGGTGAGTAGGCAAAAGAATAAGTGGTGTCCCTGGTCGAAAGCCAGTTGTAGGCCTACTACCTTTGGTTAGCTACAAAAGCATTAATGCGCACCAGCAATCGTCTTCGTTTTAATTGTATGGACAGTTCTGTGGCAATTTATTCCATTACAGTACAAGTAAATTGCTTTTATTTCAATGAGTGAATGAATGAATTACTCTCTTTCTCTTTTTTTTCTTCTCTTCCTCTCACTCTTTCTTCCACTGTCCTTCTCACACACAAATGTACTAACAGTGGCACTGACACATGTATGATTAGATAAGCATGGCTTCCTGATTATAAAATATAATACTGTATGCTATAAAAACAAAATACTGTATGCATATCACAGGGTTCAGTCTGACACAAAAAAGCTATGGGCCATTGGGCCCCTCAGATCAAATTTCAATGGGCCATGATTTCAGCAGTAATTTACGTATATATGTAAAAGATAACCTGAAGATATTATTACAGAAATTAAAACAAAATAGATTATTGTGAGTGTGCATGTGTTGTGAAGCATGTTTACTCACAAAACACTAACCAGAACAGGGATCAGTTTACTGAACTTAAACACGACCGCGTAGGCCTATCTGCGTCCGACACTTCGGTATGTTGACTTGACTCAGGGCTCACACAATCGTCTTGCGTAGGATTAGCGGCGGTAGACTGTGGTTTAACAGCAGCAAACGACAGTCTAGACTGTCCTACCTCAAGTTTAGTTGGTTTTTTTATTTTATTTTATTTTATTTATTTATTTATTTATTTATTTTATTTATTTATTTATTTTTTTTTTTTTTGGGGGGGGGGGTATTTTCAAAGCGGCACAAAGAAAAACACAAAATCCTCCTTGCACGGACACAACATACGCGCAAACGATAGCAAATTCTGATTTCGAAGAATCGTACAACACTTCTTATTGGCTGAAAGATCAACATCCGGGCCCTCATAGCCAATCGCTGAACTTGCCTTAGCAAAAGCACGTTTAACGCCTCCAATACAGTGCACTGTTATTGTGGTGGCGCACTGGTACCAAAAATCGAAGCGCCATTCGGCCCCTGGCAAGATTTGTAGATGGGTCATTTTTAATTTTTATGCGTCAATGGCGCAGGGCGCGCTAGTAAACTGATCCCTGCATATCACCTAAGTACCCTAAGTATATCGAAACACAATAGTAATAATCATTATCATCAAAGCTTTTGTACTCCAAAATTAGCGCACATAAATGCTATTAAACCGTCACACACACACACACACACGCACACACACACGCACACACACCCATACAGCACGTGAAATGTGTTACCATGCGTTTATTGAGTCTATTCTAACCTTCTCTTTTATCTGTTGGTTCAAGGGATTGAATGTGAAGAGCAAAAATCAGTTGTGTGGAATAGAGGGTGTGTGCAGCAAGATAGTTGGCAAGAAGCAGGCGACTCTGGAACAAATGTTCCACAAAAGAGCCCTCAGCAAGGCAGTCAGAATTCAGAGAGACCCTACCCACCCACTTTCCTGTCTGTTTGAACTTCTTCCATCTAATCGCAGATTCCGCTGTGCACTAATGCGTACACAGCGCTACAAAAACACCTTCATCCCTACTGCCATATCAATGCTAAATGAGGCCAATGCCAGACCCTCAAACACAAGACTGTCTTGATGTAGGAGTCTCCCAACTATCTCGCTGAGTGTATGTGCATGTTTGTATGAAGACATGCACGTGTGCATGTGTGTGTTTGTGAGTGTGTGTATAATATGTGTGTGTTTACTATGAATGTCTGTAAACCAACTTTTAAAATACCATTTACGTGCTTTACCTGTATTTTTTGACAACTGTTATAATCAGTCAACAGTATTATTGCTTATGTTGATCATAGTTTCATACAGTTATATATTGTTGACCTACTAAGATTCATATTAAACTGAGATTATTTATCTAACACTGTTGCAACCAAATAATTTTTTTAAAGTCCAGAGTGGTAAACTATCATATACACTATGTTTGTATGTATTTTTATTATATTTTAACTGTCTAAAAAGGGCACTGACATACGTGTGATAGAACCAGAGTGCGTGGATAGATGTTTGAAGGAAAAGATGAAGTGTAAGAGTACGCAAGTGATTAGATTTATAGAATGTATATAAATTTAGTATTGATTTTGTAGCTCTGTTAAATGTTATAACATGACTGTTTTTAATTATATGTTTTATATGCCTGACATAATTGCTGTGAAGTTCTTTATGGGATAATAAAGATTTGTTGTATTGTATAGTATTGTACACATACACACACGCGTACACACACATACACGCACACCGTGTAAACAAGTACGCACATACTTGTTTCCACGGTAGTATTATGACATTCCTGAAACGCCACATACGTTGTGTTGACAATGCGTCATATTACGTCCCCCTTTTTAAGAACTTTTAAGTGTTCTAACATTAACCCTAACCCTTACCATAACCCTTACCGTAACTCAGCCCTAACCCTAACAGATCATTGGTTTGACGTCAAAACAAGAAGGTCTGTCAAAACAAGTTATGTAGATGTTCACTGGTTTGTCCAAATAACATCGTGTAAACAAGTATACACACACACACACACACACACACGCCCACACGCCCACACATACACACGCACGCACACCCCCAGACACCAACACACACACACGCACAAACACACTCAGTCGTGTAGAAACGCCGTTGTTATGACTTTTATGAAACTCTACATACGTTCCTTTGATATTTTTACAAATATTTCCATTTTTTGAACCTAACCCTAACTCTAACCCTAACCCTTAACCTAACCCTAAGCCTAACATGCCCTAACCCTAACGGAACACTGGTTTGACGTGTATTTCGGGGGTTTAATTTTATTTTTTCCAGTGGCGCAACACTCACTGTGATTTTAAAAGGATCTGTGCCACTGAATCTATGAATCAGTCCGCCAGATTGAAACAAGGGTCCGACCAATGTCATAGTTTTAAAACACGTCTCTTATTTGGTCTTAGTGCCACTGCAAGAATAGTTTCGAATATAGTGGCCTATTGCTAACAACATATATATCATTTGTACCTGTACTGAGATGAAACTGCACCAAGTCAATGAAACGTCCATTTTATCTAGTATTATATACGCAGTTTAAATTCAAAGCCTTCAAAGCATTCTAGTTTCATTCACATCCAACCCAGCACAGCAATAAACTGTCACTAGCGGGGGAAAAAACAAACAAACCGACTAGAGATTCGAACAATGCTTTCTAACCCTCTTCAGATATACATACAATCAATTCCCCACAAAAGAAGAACACGAAGAGGATAATGGCTTCAGAGAGGTGATAGGGTGGTGCGGGCTGGGGGGGGGGGAGGGAGAAATTATAATAGTATCAGTGATCACCGAAGAATAGTTATTCTCCTGGCAATAGAAAGAAGACAAGGAACTTTGAAGGCGAACAATCATATAGAAATTTCAAAATGAGAAAGAAAAGAAGAAGAAGAAGAAGAAAAAGAAGAAGAACAAGAAGAACAAGAAGAAGAAGAAGAAGAAGAACAACAACAACAACAACAACAACAACAACAACAACAAGGAGAAGAAGAAGAAGAAGAAGAAGAAGAAGAAGAAGAAGAAGAAGAAGAAGAAGAAGAAGAAGAAGAAGAAGAAGAAGAACAAGAAGAACAAGAAAAAGAAGAACAAGAAGAAGGATAAGAAGAAGAAGAAGAAGAACAAACAGAAGAAAAAGAAGAACAAGAATAAGAACGAGAACAAGAAGACCAAGAACAAGAAGAATAAGTTCATTTATTTAACCTGGTCTTACATTCCATGACTTACTCTAAATGTTAAAATCTCGCAGATCACAACGTTGACGAATTTAAGGAAGAGGTGACTATGTAAATATTAACCTAAGCTAATGAATTACAAGATTTCCCATGAATAAATCGTAAATCCTTCCCACGAATAACCTTTCTCACGAATAATCTTAAAGATCTTCTTCGAACAACTGTTAAGATTGCCTAGATAACCATACAGAGTTTTCATAATGAACCTTAACAGTTTAGAATAATTAACCTTTAAAAATCCTAATGAGTACATTTAAAAACTCCGAGTAATATAATGCAAAGATTTTCATGAATAACCTTATGGATGGGACGCTACTCTGGAGCGATCGGACACATTTTTATAATGCTCGTCTATTATTTGTATTTTAATGTCTTTTATTTATTTGAGCAATGTTTAATGCTTGTCATAATTCCTTGTAAGAGGAAATAAATATTTGTTGTATTGATTTGAATGATAGATTTCTCATAACTAACCTCAAGAAGATTTTTTCATACAATACAGTATAATATAATACGTCTACATGGTTCTCACACGTAGCAATTACAATGGCAGCGGCACATAAGTATTTACAAATTTAACATGTTCACAAGGGGGGAAAAAACGCATTTGCCAACACAAAATGGATCCTTTTGGGGGGGGGGGGGGGGGGGGCTGCAGTTTATTATCCCTTTCTATCGGGAAACTCTGGGCCGCCTTCCCGGGGAAGGCGTAGTCGCAGCCAGTGGCGCGCCCAAAACATACCTACCTAACATTATTTGTGAATTTTTGAAATGTTTGCAGGGGGAACAAACCGAAGTCCTATCCTATCCTGTCCCGTAACCCGGAGGTTGTAGGGCACCACAGATGATCGTTTAACCAGCATACTCCATCTTTCTCTGTCATCAGCAGCCCTGATGGCTTCGCTCAGTGTCAAACCAGTCCATTCTCCAATGTTGTCCTCCCACCTCTTTTTCGGTCTCTCTCTTCTTCTACCTCCTTGCACTGTGCCTTGCAGAATAGTCTTTGCAAGGCCTGATGATCTGGTGACATAGCCATACCATCGGAGTTTTCGTTTCTGAATTCACCACTGTGAGCAGGTCATCGTGTTGTCCAATGGCTTGTGTGATGGTCTGTCGGACTTCGTCGTTGGTGATGTGTTGGGTATAGAAAATGCCCAGAAGTCTTCTGTAGCACCTCATCTCCATGCTTTATATTCTTCGTTGGAGATCTGCTGTGAGGGTCCATGCTTCGCAAGCATATAGGAAGATGGAGATGACAAGGAAGCGCAGCAGTCTTACTTTGGAATGTAGACTGATGGTCCTGTCTTTCCAAATGGGCTTCAACCTTGTCAGGGCAGCAGTTGTTTGTGCGATCCTGGAGAGGACTTGTCTGATACTATGACTCCTAAATATTTGAAGCTATGCACTGTGTTGAGGGATTGGCCTTGGACTTTGATGTCCATGTTGATGCAATTGGTGTTGTTGGTCATCATTTTGGTATTCTCTGCACTTATTTCCATTCCATGAGCTCTGGAGGTGGTGTTAAGCCTCTGTACCAGCTGTTCAAGTTCTTGTTCCTCTCCAGCCAATCCATCATTGTCATCCGCAAAACGGAGATTGGAGATTGCTCTACCCCCTATGCTGACTGTGCCTTCATGATCTGCAAGAGCATCTGACATGATGCGCTCTAAGAAGATGTTAAAGAGTGTTGGAGAGAGTAGGCATCCTTGACGCACACCGATTGTTGTTCTGAACCAGTTCCCGATGGCGCTGTTGTGGAGGACTGCACTGGTAGCCTTGTCATACAGGCTTTTGATGACTTCAATAATTTTAGGGCTGATGTTGTACACTTTCATTGTTACCCATAGAGCTGCATGCCAGACTCGGTCAAACGCCTTCTTGAAATCTATGAACACATGATATAGATGTTGTTGGTGCTGTATGTATTCCCCTTAAAAAAAAAAACCCGAGACGTTGCCCGAATCGAAAGTAAATAATATTCGGAGAAACATAAGGCCCAGATGCTGGCTCGAACCCACACCTGTCAGGCGCCACTTTCAACATTTCTTACGAATAACTTTCAAGATTTCTTATGATGATTCACCTTTGTGATTGCCCTTGATGATTTCTCCTGAATACCTTACTTTAAATATTATCAAAATCGCACTCGGATCTCTCGCTGATAGCTAGAAGGAAATCTTGCGAACCGATGCTGTACACTGAATTAAGTTCTGTAAGGACACAGTTAATTATGGGAGGAAGGGAAGCAACCCACAAAAAAAGCGGAAGAAGAAATGACCCCAGAATTTGATTATGTATATGATATATAAAAATAACAGAAAGATGATTCAAATAATCAAAGCCGCACGTACCCATCACTTCAGCACATTGTAGACAATAATTAAGAAACAATAATTTTAAGCGAGTAAATAAATATAGGAAAGTAGAAGCAATGGTTGGAAATGAACAGGCCTAGCCTACATGTTTTCACATAGCCTACATGCTGAGGGCAGAAACAGGGACACGTGTTTTCACATACTTTTAAAATAGAACAATACCTAAGCAGTAGAACTACATAATAATAAGAAACAGGACATGTTCACACAAAATAGGCATCCATTCCAATACATACACTATTAGCACTATTGCAGTATGTTATTTCCCACCTTGGAGAGCAAATTACAGCAAAATAACATAATAGGCGATTAAACCGGGCTCTTTGCTGACAATGAACATCCTATACATTATGCTGACAATGAACATCCTATACATTATGCTGACAATGAACATCCTATATATTATGCTCACAATGAACATCCTATACATTATCCTAGGCTACGTACTGAATGTCAGGGACTTCTCATAAGAATAAGATGTTAGCAAAGTATAGTGTGACCTGATACTCGGAATATTTTTGCAGTAGACTCCGATGACCGGATATCTGTCATTGTCATTTTTTTTAAAACCTATGGCTCCGTCTATCTATCAACATCCATCAACACCCTGACAAATGCTAATCATACTCGATGATCGACGGTGAACGGTTTGCTAACAATGTACATGCTACCCATGTATGGAACTTTGATTTTAAAACTAAATGAAGACATTAAAACAAGATGGCAAACCATTCAAATGTATTTCCAGACACACACGCGTAGCAGATAGTATGATACATTGTCTATTATCTAGAGGTATGATGTTGATTTCTGTTGGGTTCCATCACATTGTGGAATTCATTGGAATGAAGTGTGTGACAAGTTAGCCAAAGAGGGGGCACTAAGATCATTAGATTCTATTTCTGTCAACAATTTGAGTATAGGCCCTGTGGGTTCGGGGACTGACTAGAATAGACCCAACGTTTCCCGACGTGTCGAACGAGGCGACTAACAGGGGTGATGTCAGCACGGCATCACTGGGCGAAAGTCTCATATACAGAAGTCAACGGCCAGGACGGAGGAACCTCATGTTACTACTGGTTCAACGACCACGAGCTCAAGGCCAAGGCGAGCCACACTGTACTCGTGGATATCGGCTGTGGCCAACAGCCTGGAGAGGATTGGGCCCTGCCAGGTCGTTCTTGCCCAAGACACATTGCATGATGAATAAAACCATTTATTCCATACCGGATCGGTCGTCGCCCGGGTCAACAAGGATCAAAGTCCAAGGCCAATCCCTCACCACAGTGCATAGCTTCAAATATTTAGGAGCCATTGTATCAGACAATGGGTCCCGACAGGACGTACTCTCCAGGATAGCACAAACAACTGCTGCCCTGACAAGGTTGAAGCCCATTTGGAAAGACAGGACCATCAGTCTACATTCCAAGGTCAGACTGCTGCGCTCTCTTGTCATCTCCATCTTCCTATACGCTTGCGAGACATGGACCCTCACAGCAGATCTACAACGAAGAATACAAAGCATGGAGATTAGGTGCTACAGAAGACCTCTGGACATTTCCTATACCCAGCACATCACCAATGACAAAGTCCGACAAATCATCACACAAGCCATTGGACAACACGATGATCTGCTCACAGTGGTGAAACTCTGATGGTCACGTCACCAGATCATCAGGTCTTGCAAAGACCATTCTGCAAGGCACAGTGCAAGGAGGTAGAAGAAGAGAGAGACCGAAAAAGAGGTGGGAGGACAACATTCGAGAATGGACTGGTTTGACACTGAGCGAAACAATCAGGGTTGCTGAGGACAGGGAAAGATAAAGTACGCTGGTTAAACGATCATCTGTGGTGCACCTACGTCCTCCGAGTTACGGGATAGGATAGGACAGGAATTTGAGTATGTGTAATCCTGAAATATATTCTTTATTAGAAAAAGCAGTATGTCAAGATACTAACATTAAAAGGTTACTATACAGAACTGTTTACGACAGTTCTCAAAATTAATATACAAGTTAAGAATGAACGCATGGAATACAATATTCCGCAGATATTCAGTGTATGTGTTGCAAAAATATATCAGTTTACCATATTTTATTTGAATGTCCAATTTTAAATGACTACATTACATTACATGATTATTGCTTTAGGTCCAGCGGACTCTTCTGAGCCAAATCAGGACCCGGACAACCCCCGATCCGCATAAAAGATCTGCTGAAACAACCCTAGTGGTAAAACTGAATGCTCTCCACCAGCCAGTCACTTTACAATAAAGACATCTGAATTATCTGCAAGCAACAAATCATAAATATTGAATCAGCCAATTTGTTTTACAGTGCAAAACGAGATTAGAAAATCGGGAAGCACAATGACCTTGACTATTGAGAAAAAAGTAAGCTTACAGATACGGATGATCCAACATGCTTAGCAGTAGTCATTACATTACATGATTATTGCTTTACGTCCAGCGGACTCTTTCGAGCCAAATCAGGACCAGAGAGACGTTATCTTAAAATATTATAAAATGGTTCAAATCTTAAAAAACAAGCCTGTTACTCTTACTCAAACAAACTTTCACATGCAACCTCTTGAAAAATCTTCTTTAAAACTGATGTATTAAAAATACGTTCTCTTTCTTCAATCAAATCACTAAATTCAGTCTTACCAATAAAATCCAACCAACACAAAACAAGACGACATGATTTATATGCGATGAAACAAACCAACATCATGTAAGAATTGAAACAGGTTAGCAGTAGTCAAAGTATGCACAAAGTTTGTAAAAAAAATGGTTCAGTTACTCTTGAAAAATAATTTAAAAACAAATAAAATAAAATTCGACCGATTGATTGCCTTTCTGACAACCGGATTGCTACTGAAGGATGGCCATTGGTTTGAAATACCCGTTTACCGAAACTCGACAAAATCGCTTTATCCGTTTTTGAGATCTCTAGCAAAACGTGTTTAGCAGCAAATTGACTCCAGTGAACTTTGACCTTTGGGGTGGAGCAATTCTGATGGCTCTGGAGGAAGGCCACTGACATTGGTAATGATCCTATGACGTTTGGTCAAAAAATCCGTTCAATAAATCTTGAGATATGGCTTCCAACGGACCGACAGAGACTGAATATAATATCAATATAAAAAGCAAACATTTCCGGTTCATTAAAAAAACAAATTTTTTTTATCAAGTGTAAAACACCGACCAAGTATACACCAACAGACACCAAGCAGCAATTCAAATTTCAATCAAGATAAAATGAATTAAAATCAAGTTTTCTTAAAACTGTTCTAGTAGCGAGGACATCTAAAAAAAAAAAAAAAAACTTTTATAAAAATAAATATCATCAAAAGTCTTTATGGAAAGCTATCAGTGCAGTCCTTTACAACAGCGCCATCGGGAAATGGTTCATAACAACAATCGGGATGCGTCAAGGATGCCTATTCTTTCCAAAACTTTTCAACATCTTCCTGGAGGAAACAATGTCAGTTAGTTAGTTATTCATTGCTTACAGGGTCAAGCGGACTACAAAGAGCCGAATCAGGACCACAAAATCAAGATTCCAATTTCGCTGAAAGAGGACTCACCCCTGATCCGCATACAAGATTTGCTGAAACAACCCTAGTGGTAACACTGAAGGTACTTCACCAGCCGGTCACTTTACAATAAAGACATCCCACGCAGGGGACGCTGAGGCTATACTCTAATTTATCGAACCCCCGCGTTTACAAAAACAAAATATGTTACAAACCTCATTATAAAATATCAACAAAACGCATACATATAAAATGCCTTCATAGCCAAATAATAACATCATAGGAAGCCCCAGTTACCATTTGGCAGAAAGCGAACAATATTCGCAAGCTGAAGCAACAGACCTCGCACACAAATGAGGAATTTTGTCTCCGAAGAGTTTTCAAGAAAAAAGGTAGCTGACTAGTCTAGCGAAGAAGAAGATGGTATAGTAGATTGATAGAACAGAGTAGGAATGAGAAAGAACAAAGGAGAAAAACAGCCTCCAGAAATTTCCAGAAAGTGCGGATATTATTTATACTGAAACCCCCGGCACCCCCAAGAAACAAGGTCAGATGCTATTGCAGATCATGAAGGCACAGTCAGCATAAGGAATAGAGCAATCTCCAACATCCGTTTTGCGGTTGACATTGATGGACTAGCTGGAGAAGAACAGAAACTTGAACAGCTGGTACAGAGGCTTGACACCACCTTCAGAGCCTTCAGAATGGAAATAAGTGCAGAGAAGACCTAATAATGACCTACAACGCCAGTGGCATCAAAACAGAATCAAAGTCCAAGGCTAATCCCTCAATACGGTGCATAGCTTCAAATATTTAGGAGCAATTGTATCGGATAGCACAGAAAACTGCTTCCCTGGCAATGACCCATTTGGAAAGGACCTTGAGTCAACACTCCAAAGTAAAGTTGCTGCGCTGCCTTGTCATCTCAATCTTCCTATACTCTTGCAAAACATGGATCCTCACAGCAGACCTACAACGAACATACAAAGCATGGATATGAGACCTGTGCTACAGAAGACTTCTGGGCATTTCCTATACCCAGCGCATCACCAACAACGACCATCACACAAGCCCTTGGACAACACGATGACTTGCTCACAGTGGTGAAGAAACGGAAGCTCCCATGGTATGGCCACATCACCAGACCATCAGGCCATGCAAAGACCATCCTGCAAGGCACAGCGCAGGGAAGGGGGTGAGGGGAGGTCGGCACGAAGAAAAGGGAGACAGAAAAAGAGATGAGAAGACAACATTGGACTGGACTGGCTTGACAATGAGTGAAGTCATGAGAACTGCTGAGGACAGAGAAAGATACTCTGGTTAAACGATCATCTGTGGTGCCCCAACGACATTCGAATTACGGAATAGGATAGGATAGGAAAGATTTATTGACTTTTGACGACAACCTATTGTTGTTGTAGTTTTCTTAATGTCGTTGAAACCAAACTTATAATTTTACTAAACTGCGTATTATAATTCTTTTATTACTGTGTAAATCTATATATATAAATTGCTTAGCCGGAAGTCCTTATTCGCCACTACTATAAAGTTTGTCCGGTATGGACGCTGATCTGGCCAGGTGCTGGCCGCTGGGAATCGGCCTGTTGTGTGCTCAAAACCAGCGAAATCGTTATAGCCGACATTTCCTTACCGAACGTTTAACCGTTTCTGAGATAAATAAATAAACAAAATGTCCACAAACTGCAATAGCCTCATTCCGCGCGCGGTTTCCATTCAACCCGTGTCAAGAACGTGCCCGTTTCGTAATACCGCAAATTTTGTTTTATTTCCATTCAAAACACTTTGGCACTCATGTTACCAATCTTACAGCTGAACGTTACATGTTCACTTTCTTTTTCATCCATACTTATATGCGCACAAAAATTCAATTTGCATAAAATCTTACATTACTTGAAGCAACTATGCGCTACCGCGAATACAAATATACCGGAAGTATTATAGTACCAAGGGAGATTACTTGCATGCCTAATATTTTTCAAAACAGGTATGACATTTAAAAATACGTTCCCTAACATAAATACTAATTTACAATAAAATATTTTAGTGCATTACTCAAACATGCACCTATACTCTGTTCTGCAGTACACTGCAATTATCATTTTTAATTAAAATAGTTCAATGCATTGCTCGAGTCGAACATCAACATGAATTTAATCTACTCTGTTTTGCACTGCTTCTTTCATTATTCGACCCCTGCAAGTAAACTATTGCAATCATTTCAGTGCATTTTTAATGTTTAATGCTCAGTTATGTGTGCTACACTGTTTCAGTGTGCTTCTAAATGTGTTACATCAGTTCTTTTTGTGTCAATATTTTAACCAGACGACACAACCTGTAGTCTGTACGGTCACGGTGTACCACCCCATTGCCAGCCACAGTCCTGGCTGATTTTATAGTCTATAGATCTATTTAAAATATTCAGGTGTTTACTACTATTCTCTTCCAGTACACTATTGCAATTGTTCAGAGTTTCAACCTGTAGTCTGTGCCACCCCATTGCCAGCCACAGTCCTGGCTGATTTTACAACAGCGTCACCTGTAAGTGCTGTAGTCTGTGCCACCCCATTGCCAGCCACAGTCCTGGCTGATTTTACAACAGCGTCAGCTGTAAGTGTAAGTACATTGCATTAAATTTCATGTATATTCCAATTATCAATTAACATTAAAATATTATTTGTAGTTTTTATCTCTTTTTTGGGGTGTGTGTGTGTGGGGGGGGGGGGGGGGGGTTGCAATTGTTCAACTACTATTTTCAAAATTCAAAGTAGCCATTATACTGTATTAGTATAGTCTATAGATCTATTTAAAATATTCAGGTGTTTACTACTATTCTCTTCCAGTACACTATTGCAATTGTTCAGAGTTTCAAAAGTCACAGTAGCCAGTATACATGCTGTATTAGTGTATAGTCCATAGATCTCATTAAAATACTCCAGGTGTTTACTACTATACTAGCCTAACATAAATACTTAATTAAAATAGAATATTTTAGTGCATTACTCAAACATGCACCTATACTCTGTTCTGCAGTACACTGCAATAATCATTTTTAATTAAAATAGTTCTATGCATTGCTCGAGTCGAACATCAACATGTACCTTTTAATCTACTCTGTTTTGCACTGCTTCATCATTCGACCCCTGCAAGTAAACTATTGCAATCATTTCAGTGCATTTTTAATGTTTAATGGCAATGCTCAGTTATGTGCGCTACACTGTTTCAGTGTCCTTCTTAGTTAAATCTAAATGTGTTACATCAGTTCTTTTTGTGTCAATATTTTAACCAGACGACACAACCTGTAGTCTGTGCCACCCCATTGCCAGCCACAGTCCTGGCTGATTTTACAACAGCGTCAGCTGTAAGTGTAAGTACATTGCATTAAATTTCATGTATATTCCAATTATCAATTAACATTAAAATATTATTTGTAGTTTTTATCTCTTTTTTGGGGTGTGTGTGTGGGGGGGGGGGGGGGGGGGGTTGCAATTGTTCAACTACTATTTTCAAAATTCAAAGTAGCCATTATACTGTATTAGTATAGTCTATAGATCTATTTAAAATATTCAGGTGTTTACTTCTATTCTCTTCCAGTACACTATTGCAATTGTTCAGAGTTTCAAAAGTCACAGTAGCCAGTATACATGCTGTATTAGTGTATAGTCCATAGATCTCATTAAAATACTCCAGGTGTTTACTACTATACTAGCCTAACATAAATACTTAATTAAAATAGAATATTTTAGTGCATTACTCAAACATGCACCTATACTCTGTTCTGCAGTACACTGCAATAATCATTTTTAATTAAAATAGTTCTATGCATTGCTCGAGTCGAACATCAACATGTACCTTTTAATCTACTCTGTTTTGCACTGCTTCATCATTCGACCCCTGCAAGTAAACTATTGCAATCATTTCAGTGCATTTTTAATGTTTAATGGCAATGCTCAGTTATGTGCGCTACACTGTTTCAGTGTCCTTCTTAGTTAAATCTAAATGTGTTACATCAGTTCTTTTTGTGTCAATATTTTAACCAGACGACACAACCTGTAGTCTGTGCCACCCCATTGCCAGCCACAGTCCTGGCTGTTTTTACAACAGCGTCAGCTGTAAGTGTAAGTACATTGCATTAAATTTCATGTATATTCCAATTATCAATTAACATTAAAATATTATTTGTCGTTTTTATCTCTTTTTGGGGGTGTGTGTGTGTGGGGGGGGGGGGGGGGGGGGGTTGCAATTGTTCAACTACTATTTCAAAAGTCAAAGTAGCCATTATACTGTATTAGTATAGTATATAGATCTATTTAAAATATTCAGGTGTTTACTTCTATTCTCTTCCAGTACACTATTGCAATTGTTCAGAGTTTCACAAGTCACAGTAGCCAGTATACATGCTGTATTAGTGTATTGTCCATTGATCTCATTAACATATTCCAGGTGTTTACTACTATACTAGCCTAACATAAATACTCAATTACAATATTAAAATATTTTAGTGCATTACTCAAACATGCACCTATACTCTCTTCTGCAGTACACTGCAAATTGCAATTATCATTTTTAATTAAAATAGTTCAGTGCAAAGTCAAAGTAGCCATTATACTGTATTAGTATAGTCTATAGATCGATTTAAAATATTCCAGGTGTTTACTTTACTACTATAACACCTACGACCCCCAAATTTTCTTCCAGTACACTATTGCAATTGTTCACCTATTAATTTCAACAGTCAAGGCAGCCAGCATACTGTATTACTACTATACTAGCCTAAGTTTTTTTAATAAAGGTATGGCATTTAAAAATACATTGCCTAACATAAATACTAAATTAAAATAACATATTTTACTGCATTACTCAAACATGCACCTATACTCTGTCTGCAGTACATTGCAATTATCATTTTGAAGTAAAATAGTTCAATGCATTGCTCGAACATGTACCTTTACTCTGTTTTGCAGTGCTTCATTATTCGAACCCTGCAAGTAAACTATTGCAATCATTTCAGTGCATTGCTATTGTTTAATGATCAGTTATGTGTGCTACACTGTTTCAGTCTGCCTCTAAATGTGTTACATCAGTCTTTTTGTGTCAATATTTTCACCAGATGACACAACCTGTACCACCCCATTGCCAGCTGCAGTCTTGCCTGATGCAGTTGCAGTCACTGCAAAAAGACCTCACTAAGGACTTGGCTTTCATCCAAGTTTCCACAGCAGAAAAAACCTCTCTCGGCAATCAACGTAGACCTACAACAAGCAAGACATCACTACCAAGCTGCCTTACAGCAAATCATAGACAATATTACTAAAACCAAGGCACATGTTGCACTGCAGCATTTCAAACTCAAAACATTACAATCCAAAACATCCAAAACAATACAAATGCCCTCCAACACATCCACCCCCAGCGCAACTCCATCTAAATCAACACCAATGTCTTCCACAACATCCACACTCTTCGCAACACTATCCTCACCTTCCTCCTCTGTGGATACAACGTTTGATGATATGCTCGATGATGAAGAGATTCTTCTTGCCATCGAGTCTGAACATGCATCCTCAGCAAATCCTCAGCTCACCCAGTCATCATATGAATTACAACAATCCTCAGCAAATCCTCAGCTCACCCAGTCATCAGATGAATTACAACACTCATAAATTTCCTCAGCTCACCCAGTTCATTCCTTAGTCTTTTCAATTTTGGGTGTCATTGACACAAGATGCCAGTTGGCAGTGTTTATTTATGATTGTCAGATTGCCACAAATTTTACCTTTTCACAAAACCAATTACTCTTAATTTTTTTGGCATAGTCTTAATTCATTCGGGTCAAAGTTTCTTTATTGTATTTTTCTATATCATTAACCAGTTCAGTCCGATGGAACTTACAATGTTCATTCCTTAGTCTTTTTCATTTTTTGGTAAGATGCCAGTTGACAGTGTTTATTTATTACGGTCAGATTGCCACTAATTTTACTTTTTCACAAAACCAATTGGTCTTATTTTTTGTGTATAGTCTTAATTTAATGGTATCAGAGTTTGACTAAGTTATTTATTTCTGTCATTAACCAGTTCAGTCAGATGGAACTTGCAGAGTTTATCTGTGTTAGTATTTTATTTATTTCTGTTTTTTGGGGAGTCGTTTACACGTTCGGTGCCATGCAACTTTAATTGTTACATGAATGTCACAGTACTTCTTTTTATTTATTATTTCCGTAACAGATTCACTATTTATTTCTTTATGTTGTATGCAACAATTGTTGCAGTGTTCATCTATCTTAGTCTTTTAATGTTTTTCAGTCGTTTACACTTTCAGTGCCATGCAACTCTAATTGTTACTTGAATGTCACAGTACCTCTTTTTTTAAATTGTTTTCTTTTTATTATTTCTTTCACTAAGTTATTTTTTTCTGTCATTAACCAGTTCAGTCAGATGGAACTTGCAAAGTTTATCTGTGATAGTCTTCTTTTTTTTTTGGGGGGGGGGGGGGGGGGGGGGGAGTCGTTTACACGTTTGGTGCCATGCAACTTTAATTGTTACATGAATGTCACAGTACTTCTTTTTTTAAATTGTTTATTTATTATTTCCGTCACAGATTCACTATTTATTTCTTTATGTTGTATGCAACAATTGTTGCAGTTTTCATCTATGTTAGTCTTTTCATGTTTTTCAGTCGTTTACACGTTCAGTGCCATGCAACTCTAATTGTTACATGAATGTCACAGTACTTCTTTTTTTAAAATTGTTTTCTTTTTATTATTTCTGTCACAGATTGACTATTTTTTTCTTTATGTTTTACGCAACATTAAATTTGTTTTTCACTTACTTCTGTCCTGTCTGTTGCATAGCTCTCTCTCTATCTCTCTCTCCTCACTCACATCTTTATCTCCCCATCCCCTCTCATACAAAACTCCTCACCCAAAACTTTCAATTCAAAATTTCTCTCCAACAGTCACTTTCTCTGAAATTAATATTTTTTAAAGCATTGGTTTACATTTCCTTCAAATTTCATTTTTCTCATTCGCAGGATCACTATGCCACCAAAGAAAAGATCTTTGGCCTATTCCACAAAAGAAACTCAACAGAAACGACTAAGAAGACAGACACAAGCTCTTGAACAATCCCTACCTGCACTCCTCAGAGAAAAGAACACCTTAAACAGGCCTGCTCTCACCGACACTCCCAATGTCAACATTATTTCAGGCATAGGACTAATGAATTATGTATGTACCTGCACAGCATCAAAATTCAAATCTGAACCTAAAGGCCTTTGCTGTTCCGGTGGATCTGTCCTCTTGCAATCATTTCCCGAGCCTCCACCATTCCTCCTTAATCTCCTCAATGGAACTGACAACCGCAGTGCAAACTTTCTTACAAATATTAGATCATACAACAACGCCTTCCAGATGACAAGTTTTGGACATAGGGATGGCAGTGTCACTGGATGGAATCCCACAGTCCGCGTTCAAGGTCAAGTTTACCACCTAATTGGCACTCTTCTACCACCAGACGGAGTCATGCCCAACTTCCTGCAAGTCTACTTCATTGACAACCAGACAGAGGAAATCTCTCTTCGAGGACGCCAGGACATGCTTGACCAAGAAATTATGCTGCACCTCGCAACCATGCTGCATGAACACAACACGTATGTGAAAACACTAAAAGCGGCCAAGGACACTCTCATTTTCAATGAACAACAAGGTCACACAATGAAGGTTGTAATTCGGGAAGACAAACGACCCAACCAAGAACATGCCAGAAGATTCAACCAGCAGCATTCATCAGAGGTGGCCATCCTCATGGACAATGAGCCAACTGAACATCGCGACATTATCCTCACACTCAAGAATGGAAATCTGCAGAGGATCTCTGAGCTACACAGAAGTTATGACGCACTCCAATACCCTCTTATTTTCGTATGCGGCACAGACAGCTACAACATCTACATCACTGCTAAAACCGGCCGCAAGGTTACCCAGCAGCAGTTCTACTCCTTCCATATTCAGGTTCGTCCAGACAATCACATTATCAAATACGCTCGACTCTATCAGCAGCTCCTGGTCGACTGGTACTCAAAAATGGAGACTGAGAGACTAATGTACATCAGGCGTGAGCAGAAGGCTCTGAGAGCGGACAGTTATCAAGATTTACGAGATGCTCTCTCTGTCAACGACGGAGATCCAAACAATGTGGGACAGAGAATCATTCTCCCTTCATCCTTCACTGGCGGTCCACGGTACATGTTTGAAAAGCAGAGTGATGCCATGGCCTTTGTCCGCAAGTTTGGCTGTGCTGACCTTTTTATCACCATGACCTGTAACCCCAGTTGGAAGGAAATAACTGAAAACCTCCTTCAGGGACAAGCTTGCCATGATCGGCCTGACATCATCACCCGCGTCTTTAAACTAAAACACATTGTATTATTTCGCACTATAGGCATTTTATATGTATGTGTTTTGTTGATGATTTATACTGATGGTTGTATTCTATTTTGTTTTTGTAACCGGGGTAGTTGAGGTCAACCCTCAGCCGTCCCCCGCGTGGGATGTCTTTATTGTAAAGTGACTGGCCGGTGGAGGGCATTCAATTTTCCCACTAGGGTTGTTTCGGCAGATCTTTTATGCGGATCGGGGGTTGTCCGGTCCTGATTTGGCTCGGAAGAGTCCGCTGGACCTAAAGCAACAATAAATCAATCAATCAATCAATAAACTAAAACACAAGAAAGTCATGGACCTAATCAACAAAAAGATGATCTTTGGCAAGGTTCGAGCCTGGCTTTACTCTATTGAGTACCAGAAGCGGGGACTACCACACGCACACATCTTGGTCTGGCTGCTGCCCAGCCAGAAGATTAGGCCAGACGACATTGACCTCGCAATTTCAGCTGAGATTCCTCATCCTCAAGATGATCCTGACCTCCATGCAAAGGTCATGGCCCACATGATCCATGGACCGTGCGGAACACACAACCCAAAAAAACCCTGTATGGATCAACAAAAAAAGAAGTGCACAAAGAACTTCCCTAAGATCTTTCGCCAAACAACAGACCTGGGAGATGACAGCTATCCAAAATATCGAAGACGCCATGAATCAGAGGGAGGGCACTGTGGAACACTCACTCGCAGACAAGCTCAAATACAGATCACCAATCAATGGGTTGTTCCATATAACCCATACCTTCTTCGCCAGTTCAACTGCCACATCAATGTGGAACTATGCAGCAGCATTAAATCTATTAAGTATGTACTCAAGTATGTACACAAGGGAACAGACCAGGCCGTCTTCCAACTCCAGCAGATGGACACAACACAAGCACACCAAGAGCGCCCTGTTGTTGACGAGATCTCGCTATACCAAAATGCTAGATACATTGGAAGTATTGAGGCTGCCTGGAGGATTCTAGGTTTCAACCTGCATGAACGTTTCCCTATGGTGCAGAGACTAGCTGTTCACTTAGAGAATGGACAACGAGTCTATTTCCAGCCTCAGAATGCCACACAATGCGCACAGGATCCCCCTCCATCAACAACACTCACTGCATTCTTCAAACTCTGTTCACACAAGACCACTTCGCCGCTGGACTAAGGTACAGCGAAGTCCCAGAACACTTCACTTGGTTGCCAACACAGAAGAAGTGGAAAAGAAGACAGAAAGGAACTGCGATCGGCCGGATGTACAGCATCAGTCCTCGCCAAGGTGAGTGCTACTATTTGAGACTTCTCCTCAATGTTGTAAAAGGACCCAGCTCCTTTGACGATGTGAGAACCGTCGATGGCCACATCTGCACATCTTTCCGTGACGCATGTTACCAGCAAGGACTCCTTGAGGATGACAACCACCTAAATCTTGCTATGCAGGAAGCTGCACTCTCTCAAAGCGCAAAGCTGCTGCGCGAGTTCTTCGCTATAATTCTCATTAACTGCACTCCAAGCAATCCCGCCGCTCTGTGGATCAGCTTTCGGGACCATCTAGCTGAGGACTTCTTACTGACATTCAGACAAAACATTGACGAAACGGCATCATACTGTGAAGCCATCTACAACCAGGCTGTCTGTGACATTGAAGATAAGCTCTTACTGTTGGGTGGCAGATCTGCAGATCAATATGGCATGCCAAAAGCAGACCATCACACCACCAACCGGTTGTCACGAGAGTACTATGAGACAAATTATGACACTGAACAGCTCCTCGCAGAGGCCAACGACCAGCTTCAACAGCTAACTGCTGACCAGAAAGAAGTGTATGACAGCTTCATGACTTTAGTCACAGACAGACACAAACCTATGAGAGAGACCGACAACAACATGATGTTCCTAGATGCCCCAGGAGGAACAGGCAAAACCTTCATCTGTGATGATATTCTGGGAAAGATACGTTTATCTTACTAGGGGGTAAGACTTATTGATAGATGGGCGATGCGCTACCACTATCGATCGTTCTTTTACCAGAAGTCCTAAAGTGGTGTGAGAGACAGATCACGGTACTTTGGTCACATAAAATTTATATTTGTTCTCGGGGGAATTTTAGTATCATTTGGCTCAACTTGAGAACCGGTGATGACTAATCAAAAGACTAGATTATTATGTCTCAAGAGAAGAAAACTAATAACTACACAACAATACAAATAGAATGACACCAGTCGTATGTATGTAATTTCACTTTTTATATATTCAACACAAACTTTAACATTTCTGCATTAATCGGTAAATTAATAAGTAATATAGTTCCAAGTGCTGGGAAAATGTTTTAACAGGTTTCTTTCGTCATTTGCTACCTGCGGTTACGATTTTCACGGTTCGTAAGTTTCAAAGGTTCTAGTTTCTCGAGGGTATGACTCAGTTGTTGTGGGTCACTTAGCTAAGGTAAGTCGGGTCGCTCTTGAAGCTGTGGGGTTTGGACGTGGTCAGGTAGAATCGTGGTAGTTCTCCTTGGTTCCACGGGAGCGACGGTCAGGCGTTCGTCTCCACAAACGTGATCCCAGGTCCGACCTGGAAAAGTCGGAGCTCTGGCTACAGTATTCTCGTTAGCTATAAGTGTGCGGTCTCCTCTGCAAAGTGTCCATAGCATCAGACACCTGCAGGGTTCCCATATGCACAATTCAATTCGAATCTTACGGCTAAAATACATTAATCCACATGCCTACTGTCTCAGAAACAATAATCTGTTTCTGTAACTATATCAAGGACATATTATTTATACATGGCAATCAATATACAATAAACATACACATATCAAAACTATTAGTGTTATCTTACTTGTAGACTCTGGGACTCGTGAAATCGTCTTTTACGTCTCTAGCACCCTCTTGATGAGATGGAGATAGACGAACACTGCAGTTTGTTCCTTTGGTCGACCCTCACAGCTTAACAGTTCTTTTGCGACTGACTAGCTGAGATTTGGTCCCCAAAGGTATGCAAAAGTTCCCAATAGTCTTCTGACCAATCGTTTTTAGCTCTTGTTTTCGTTAATCTCGCATCTACAGAATTATGGTTCTAATTTGAATAGTTCCTCCCCTTCTCTCTTGTCACTGGACACGCATAATCACTTTTCAAGTGGAGTATCAGGGATAGAGTGAAGAACAGATGCCATAACGATAAGCGGTGCCTGCCCAATACGGGTGACATCATCTTGGTAACTTTTGGCTGGAGTGAGCTACTTAGTGTCTCATGGTGCAGTAAGTTATTTAATCGAAGACAACGCTATGGTTAGTTTTTGACTAAAGTATGCTATTTAGAATTCTTGGTCGCCAAGCCTGTTGATGGTATCGGTAGCTATTGGCGGTGTGACTGTTTCAAGGAAGTTAATTTGCCATGTGTGGGCTGCTTGTTGGCTAACTGTTGTATTAACGTCCAGTTTCGTTCGATGGTATCTCTGTTTCGCTAAGCTAATTTCCTACATGTTTGTCGTCAATATTTCTGCTGTCACATAGGCCCCCCAAAAAACTATTCTTACACGTGGGTAAGAATTGGTACTGAAATGGTGGCGCAAATATGTACATGCATTATTTACATAGAGTACTGGGGAAGAGGTCACTGGGGTACAAAGCTGGGTGCATCCACCCGCAACTGTGAGGGGTTGGAAGCAAGGTTAGGTTTGTCTACAGTGGGCACGGGGTATCTGCTGAGGTAGTCAGCTCCATGGTTACTCTTCCCGGGTATGTATTCTACATGAAATGAGTAGGGCTGTAGCAAGAGTGACCAACGCATGAGTCTGGCGTTGAGTTTCTGCGATGACGCAAGGAAGGTTAAGGGTTGGTGATCGCACTGCACCTTGAAATGAGCGCCATACAAATACATCTGGAATTTCTGGATGGCCCAGACCAATGCCAAACATTCTTTTTCTACTGTTGCGTAATTGTGTTCAGCTTTGTTTAATTTCCGGCTGGCATACGCGACTGGCAGGAGAAGTGTGGGGTCATTGGGGTCAGATTGTAGTAGGGTTGCTCCTAAACCTTGATTGCTCGCATCTGTGCGTAGCACGAATGGTTGGGTTGCATCGGGCAACTTCAGGATGGGTTGTGAGGTGAGTCTGGCTTTCAGGGTTTGGAACGCATCTTCGCACTCGGCATTCCATTCTACTTTCTCGGGCGCTTTCTTCTTGGTTAGATCAGACAATGGCGCGGCGATGGAATTGAAGTTGGCAACGAATTTCTGGTAGTAGCCACATAGGCCTAGAAACGATTGCACATCCTTTTTGTTTATCGGGCGCGGTGCCTTGTTCATTTTCGCGATGTTCTTGTCTTCCGGAAGAAGACTGCCGTGTCTGAGTGTGTGACCGAGAAATTCTATCTCTTCGTACCCTAGCAAGCACTTTGTTGGGCGGGCTGTTAGTCCGGTTTCCCTAAGTCGCTGAAGAACGGTAGAGAGAAGTCTTAAGTGGTCATCCCAGGTGTGGGTCGCGATTAAGATGTCATCCATAAAGTGATGGAGTTCTTCCTCTTGAATGGGCGCGAGAAGTTGTTTCATCATGCGTGAGAAAATGCTTGGTGCGTTGTTAAGTCCAAACGGTAAGACATTGAACTCATAGTGGCCATCAGCTGTACTGAAGGCTAGATACGGTCTTAGGTGCTCTGGCACCGGTATCTGATAGTACCCTTTGCTTAGGTCTATTCGCGAGAAGTATTTTGCGTTATGCAATTTCGCGAACAGTTGTGCTGTGTCTGGTAGCGGTTCAGCTTGGAATTCCGTCACGGCATTCAGTCTGCGGTAGTCAATGCATAAGCGATGCTCTCCGCTCGGTTTGCGTAAGAGGACTATTCCAGCGCTGTATGGGGAGGTTGAGGGGGAAATTATTCCTGCCTCTAATAGGGTTTCTATCTCCTGCTTGACAGCGGTTTGTTTGGCAAGAGGGATAGGGTACGGTTTTACTCGGACAGGGGTAGTGTCAGTCAAGGTCATTGTCACTTCAACTAACGGTGTCTGTCCAGGTATGTCCGTCAACACTGCTTGGTGTTGTGCAACTATCTCCATTATCTGTCTTTGTCTGTCTGTCGATAGTTTTGGGTTGATAGCTACGTCTCTGTACGTCTCGCTACTTTTCAGCGGATACTCGATAGCTAAATCCTCTGTTGCTTCGACTTCTTCTGCTATAGACAAAGCCATTAAATGATCTGTGGATGTTGCGTCGTCGCGTAGGTGTTTGCGCTTTTCTGTGAGCGGCAGTGGGCCTACGATCTCTACTGCTACTCTGTGGGATGGGGTACCGGTTACGGGCGTTTCGCCTAGCGTTACTGGGACTCCTATCTCTGGTTGGTCTACCTTCTGGCACTGGGGACAAGAGCGGACAAAGCGCGTAATGTCTCCTGTTATTCCCGGCCAATGATAGTGAGCGGTAATTCTCTGAGTTGTTGCACTCACGCCCATGTGCCCGCTAAATGCAATGGCGTGTCCTACCTCTAGTACCTGTGGTCTATTTTTGGCAGGGACAACTAATTGAGAGTGGTCGTGGTCTGTCTGTCTGTACAGTAGTCCGTTTTTCTCAAAGAACTCTCCTTTCTTAGGTGGGTTATGCGCCTGAGGGAGTTTTTTGTAGCATTTAGCTAGTGTGGGGTCAGCTAGTTGATCTGCCCTCATCTCGGCGGGTGCCGGATTAGCAGGGAGATTATCTGCAGCGTCCTGTCTGGTCTGTGCTCTAGTTTGGACTGATGCAACCACTTGAGGCGCAATCGGCGTCCCTAAATACACATATTTGCACCCTAGTATGATGTCATACAAAGGTGCGTCCATTACTGCCGCTTTTACTTTTCCTGACACATATCGGGAGTCTACATGGACTATCGCGATTGGTAAGGTGGAGGCGGGTATGGATCGATCAGGGCCTTGCAAAGTGACGGTCTCGTCGGTGATGTCATCAGCCGCTACAAGAGTTCGACTGACGATTGCATCGTACGATAATCCGGTGTCGTATAGACATGACGCGGTTTTCCCGTTCACTACAACTTTTTCACTGACTGGGGGTCGGGACTTATCTGAAGTCTCCAGTTCAACGGTACTAGTTTGACTTACAGCCACTGTGTGCGTTTGATTCGCTGTTCTACGGCAATCAACGGTGTTATGGTTAGTTCTTTTGCAGTTAGAACAATATTTCCGGGGGTTTTGACCTTGACCGGGCGGTTTTACCGAGTTTTGGGTTTTCTTGTTATCCGAATTCTGCTGATTCTGATTAGACTGCTGTGCTTGTTGTGGGTGGAGTTTCTGGTTGTTTCCATCTCTGCTGGGTTTATCTGTTACCTTGCGTTTAGCTTCGTTTTCATGCGCGGTGGTGTAACGGTCCGCTAGTTTGATTAGATCAGCTAAGTTCTCGGCACCTTGTTCCGCGGTGAACATCCTAGTTTCTGGCGTCATTGCATCGCGTAACTGTTCGCTAAGGATTAGTTCAGCAAGATCTGCGAATGATTCTTCTAGGTTGGATAAGGCTAACCATTTACGCAAGTAGGTTTCCAATCTGTCTACAAACTGACTGTGGCTTTCACCTTTCTCTTTCCGCGAGTTGCGCAATTTCTTACGGTAGGTTTCGGCGGTCAACTCGAACCAAATCAAGAGTGCTTTCTTGAGAGCTGCGTAATCGTTACTTTGTCCTGTGGGCAATTTCGCATACACGTCATAGGCTGTACCTCTCAATCCTTGAGCTAATTTTATGTTCCATTTGTTATAGTCAAGTTCGAATTCCTGTGCTAAGCGCTCAAACCGATCAAGATATGCATCTATCCTATCAACTTTCTCGTCAAATGGACTTAGAAAAAAATTCATGCCTGGAGTGATGGACGGAGGTTGGGGAGGGTTGTCAGATGAGTTTGACAGTAGGCTAATATTCGGGTCAGTTGCCCGAGCTGCTATCAACTGGTCCCTTTCTTTTTCCCTGGCTTCAATGTCCATCTTTTTTAGACGTTCTGCCATCTCTAATTCCATGTTTTTTAACTTTTCTGCATGGTCTCTTTCCTCAGCACGGGCTTTTTCTGCCGCCTTCTCGGCACAGATTCTTTCTTCAGCTCTAGCTTTTTCTGCACAGATTCGTTCTTCAGCTCTAGCTTTTTCGGCATGGATTCGTTCTTCAGCTCTAGCTTTTTCGGCATGGATTCGTTCTTCTGTTCTGGATTTTTCCAATTTATCCCATTCTGAGGTTACATACGTGATTAAATCTTGCCCTGCTAGACCTAGTGCTATTCCCTCCTCCCTTAATTCACGGCGTACTTTTATGAAGTCGGCCATGATAGATTTCTAGATTTCCAGAGTCCAAAAGTAAGATAACCTGAATACTATTAGTCAATCTAGATTAACCCAAGTACACTCAATATCCCTATGTGAGATGTTACCAGCGATCCACAACAATTTTCAATCAATGCATAAGAACCAATTATCTTACATCAATCAATACATACATGTGCATACAACAATCAATTCAATTCATGCAATTCAAAAATCAAGAAAATGTTTTTCCCCATGTAACTGAGTCAACTCTCGGATTTTGTACTAGACCACTGTTCCGAATCCTAAGTGAGATAATGTTTTCTATTCGATATTATCTTAAGTTACTCAAGATATAGATACAAAAATTTATTATCCCGGACGAGCCCCCATATGTGATGATATTCTGGGAAAGATACGTTTATCTTACTAGGGGGTAAGACTTATTGATAGATGGGCGATGCGCTACCACTATCGATCGTTCTTTTACCAGAAGTCCTAAAGTGGTGTGAGAGACAGATCACGGTACTTTGGTCACATAAAATTTATATTTGTTCTCGGGAATTTTAGTATCATTTGGCTCAACTTGAGAACCGGTGATGACTAATCAAAAGACTAGATTATTATGTCTCAAGAGAAGAAAACTAATAACTACACAACAATACAAATAGAATGACACCAGTCGTATGTATGTAATTTCACTTTTTATATATTCAACACAAACTTTAACATTTCTGCATTAATCGGTAAATTAATAAGTAATATAGTTCCAAGTGCTGGGAAAATGTTTTAACAGGTTTCTTTCGTCATTTGCTACCTGCGGTTACGATTTTCACGGTTCGTAAGTTTCAAAGGTTCTAGTTTCTCGAGGGTATGACTCAGTTGTTGTGGGTCACTTAGCTAAGGTAAGTCGGGTCGCTCTTGAAGCTGTGGGGTTTGGACGTGGTCAGGTAGAATCGTGGTAGTTCTCCTTGGTTCCACGGGAGCGACGGTCAGGCGTTCGTCTCCACAAACGTGATCCCAGGTCCGACCTGGAAAAGTCGGAGCTCTGGCTACAGTATTCTCGTTAGCTATAAGTGTGCGGGCTCCTCTGCAAAGTGTCCATAGCATCAGACACCTGCAGGGTTCCCATATGCACAATTCAATTCGAATCTTACGGCTAAAATACATTAATCCACATGCATACTGTCTCAGAAACAATAATCTGTTTCTGTAACTATATCAAGAACATATTATTTATACATGGCAATCACTATACAATAAACATACACATATCAAAACTATTAGTGTTATCTTACTTGTAGACTCTGGGACTCGTGAAATCGTCTTTTACGTCTCTAGCACCCTCTTGATGAGATGGAGATAGACGAACACTGCAGTTTGTTCCTTTGGTCGACCCTCACAGCTTAACAGTTCTTTTGCGACTGACTAGCTGATTGTTGGTCCCCAAAGGTATGCAAAAGTTCCCAATAGTCTTCTGACCAATCGTTTTTAGCTCTTGTTTTCGTTAATCCCGCATCTACAGGAATATGGTTCTAATTTGAATAGTTCCTCCCCTTCTCTCTTGTCACTGGACACGCATAATTACTTTTCAAGTGGTGTATCAGGGATAGAGTGAAGAACAGATGCCATAACGATAAGCGGTGCCTGCCCAATACGGGTGACATCATCTTGGTAACTTTTGGCTGGAGTGAGCTACTTAGTGTCTCATGGTGGAGTTAAGTTATTTAATCGAAGACAACGCTATGGTTAGTTTTTGACTAAAGTATGCTATTTAGAATTCTTGGTCGCCAAGCCTGTTGATGGTATCGGTAGCTATTGGCGGTGTGACTGTTTCAAGGAAGTTAATTTGCCATGTGTGGGCTGCTTGTTGGCTAACTATTGTATTAACGTCCAGTTTCGTTCGATGGTATCTCTGTTTCGCTAAGCTAATTTCCTACATGTTTGTCGTCAATATTTCTGCTGTCACATCATCATCAACCTCATCTTGGCCAAAATTCGTTCTACTGGCAAAATTGTTCTTGCCACAGCCTCCAGTGGCATCGCTGCAACTCTTCTTCAAGGCGGACGGACTATTCACAGTACCTTCAAGGTTCCGCTTAATGTGGACAAGCAAGACACACCAACCTGTGGCATCAAACGGGGAACAAACCTGGCCAAAATCATTCAGGAGACTGCTGCCATCATCATCGATGAAGCCCCAATGACACACAAAGCAGTCTATGAAGCAATAGACCGAACACTTCAGGACATCACTAACTCTCCCCGACCCATGGGAGGAATTCCCACTCTCTTCTGCGGCGACTTCAGGCAAATTCTCCCAGTAGTCCCCAACGGTACAAGGCCTAACATCATCAAAGCCTGTCTCAAACAGTCTTACCTATGGCAAAGAATCTCGGTCAAACACCTAACTACCAATATGAGAGCACATCTGTCTGGTAACCTTGCAGCAGCCAGCTTTGCAGAACTCCTGCTTAAAATTGGCAATGGCACCATCCAACCATCACAGTTCCCCGACACAATAAAAATTCCTCAAACCCTTTGCCAGTTTGCAGACAACCTACAACAACTAAAAGCAGCAGTATTCCCCAACCTCCATCAGAACTCTACAAACTCAGACTGGCTTGCACAAAGGGCAATAATCTCCCCGCTTAATGAGACAGTCAACACGCTCAATCGCATGCTAATGTCGGAGTTCCCAGGAGATGAAAAAGTGTACAGATCAATTGACACAGCCAGTAATGATGACGAGGCTGTCCTCTACCCCCAAGAGTTCCTTAACTCCATAGAGATCTCCGGACTCCCATCTCATGAACTCATCCTGAAAGTCAATGCTCCAATTATAATTCTTCGAGCACTCGAACCCCCCAAAACTACGAATGGCACCAGGTGTGTTGTCACTAAACTCCACAACTTTCTCATCGAGGCTGTCATCTCCTGTGGTCCCTATAAGGGACAACCAGTTCTGCTGCCTAGAATTCCACTTGAGCCTTCTGACTCTCCGTTTCCTTTTCAGTTCCGTCGACTTCAGTTCCCAATAAAACCAGCCTTTGCACTCACTATCAACAAGAGCCAAGGTCAAACATTTTCTGTGCTTGGAGCAGATTTCACAGTCTCTTGCTTCACACATGGCATGTTCTATGTTGCTGCATCTCGGACTGGAAGTGCTCAAACCTTGACATTCCTTGCTCCGAACAGGGAGACAAGAAATGTCGTCTATCCAGAAGCACTGCAGTAACCACATATCAGATCAGAACAAACACTAAGCTGTCAAACCCCACCATACATGAGACAGACATAAACCCTGCATATCCACCCCACTGCTATCTGCCTGCAGACCCTCGCAAACAACATCTGAGACTTCACCTGCATGCCCTTGAAGACAACGGTGTATGATGGTGCAGCGTCAGTCACGGTTTCACCTGCCTGCCTATAACCTGCCGGCCCCAGGAGACCACAGTGGACAGCGCACAGCATCAGTCATATGTACATTACAATTAATTTCAGTGCATTGCATGCTCAACAGGTTTCTCTGTTGTATAGACCTGAATCAACATTGCGTCCCTTCCAGTAAAATATTGCAATTATTTCAGTGTATTGCTATTGGTCAATTCTCACCCTTACATGTGCTGCACTAAAACTGTCCAACTCACCAAAGTTAGAGGGAGAGGATGCCTTTGTACCCTGGCAGTAGATTACGATTAATTTCAGTGCATTGCATGCTCATGTAACCAAGCCCACCCCTTCAAACGACCAGTCCCATGAAGCTTATTCATATGTGCATTGTACTTTTTTTTATTCCTATGTGCAGCGCTTAGGCCAAATAAAAAAAAATTCCCGTTTACGGTCACCTGACCGACCCTGTACATTTTGCACCTACCCTCATTTTTTTTATCCCAAAAACATAAAAATAAAAAAATAAATGAAGATACTTATAGAAGCCAAGGCAAAATCGTCCAAATGAAACTCGCAGATAACAGTTGTCTCTGTCTACATTTTAAACAGCAACCTGTGTACCCTGGCTTGCCAGGGTACAAAACCACTAGTATACTATAAATGTGTAAAGAAAATTGCCCACACACAAATACACACACACACACACGCACACACACACACACACACGCATGCAGGCAGGCAGGCAAAAATTCTGGGTGACTCGCTAAATTTACCAGATGGCTGACGGGCTGACTGTCGCAGTGATCAGATTTCGTAAAGTCAGGGAATAGCGTTTGTGGGTCGAATGGCGCTCGGCAGAAAGGACCCGCGGAACATGTCTAGGATAAACGTTCAACATAATGTCACAGGCTCACTTCATCGCAAGCAAGAAAACACCCCTTCTCAAAAGTTGACCTTTGCTGACGTTGATCCTGACCTCAAAGTTCACCTTCTTCCATCCGATTCGGATGCTGTTATCGAAGCTGAGATAATCTACCTTTGTTATAGCGGTCGCCATAATATAGAGCCACACTTATTTAAGCCAAACGGTGTTTATTACGCCAAACCGAAATAAACACAATTCATTACCATAGTCTTTATCAACAAACTCAGGCATGACTGACTATAAGTCAACAACCGACGGGGTGTCATAACAACACCGTGGTTTGGGCACTCGTTAGAGTTCTTTCGTGAAGCGTAGATCGTCAAGATAGGTCACGAGCTCGGTTGGAAACGATTAGCAACCGCGTCGGAGGATACGCCACCGCTACGCCGGTGGGCTTTTTGTTGTTGTTTGGGGTTTTTTTCAGATCGTATCTGCGTTATCCCAAAGAGCTTATTACGGAAAGAGAGGGAACTTCCATTATGTCCTAAACAAAAATGCGAGACGCTCTCACGGATTATTTCCCTTTGCTCGGGCTAGCTATTCACAACTTTCCGGCACCTCTCATAAAAACTCGTGAGTATCGCCATTATAAATTAAAACGAGGTTATATGAAACCAAGTTCCGGTTTGGCTTGTTTTGCTTTTATCAAAGCTTGATGCGTGACTTTTAAATATGGCAAATTGCCGAAAACGACGATTGTTAGAGCCAGAAAACGAGTGGGATAAGTATAAAAACGGTGGAGGAAGTACACGCTCAGTGAAAGAATGCAAAAAACAATCGTAGAGGCCTGTATTTGTGGCGACTTCGGAGGTGCGTCGATCATCGACAGAAAGTGAAACAGGACCTGAAAACTCTTGTAGTTTTCCATAGCTTCGCCGTCGCAACCTTCACAAAACACGAAGTAACTGACTATGTTAGGCTAGCGTTGTGGCCAAGTGGGCTAAGGCGGGACTAACTTGCCTTGTCCACAAGCCAGAAACCAATGGCGCCTGACAGGTGTGGGTTCGAGCCAGCATCTGGGCGTTATGTTTTTCCGAATATTTTTCAAAAATTCACAAATAATGTTAGGTAGGTAGGGTTTAGGCGCGCCACTGGCAATAGAAAGGGATAATAAACTGCAGCAAAAAAAATAAAAATATGTGAGGGTACGATACAGGTGGCCAGTGACACATGTTATTATTCTTGAATATTTGGAAATAACTCACTAAAACACGCGGAGAAAAAAAACCGGAAGTATTTTTCATAGAGGGGATTCCCGTTGGTGCATAGGATAGCAGAAAAGTGTGAATATTTCACCATATGCTATATGAATGATCTGTGCGTGGTAACTTATTGAGCCTATGCCATTGCAAAAGAACATTTTTATGGCAACGTTTGCAAAAACCAAACTTTTAACCATCATTATTATTAACATTCCGCTACTGCTGTCTTTTTTTGTTTTGTTTTTGTTTATGTTTACTTATTGACATTTATTAGGTGCTTTTATGCTGCTTATGTGTGTATGTCATAGGTTCGTTTTCTACCCTGGAATTTATTATTTTTTTAATCAACGACAGATATTTTAAAATAAAAATATGCATGACAGACTGTTTCATTTATCCGAAACTGTAAATCCGTAATCGTGAGAGAGAGAGAGAGAGAGAGAGAGAGAGAGAGAGAGAGAGTGAGAGAGAGAGAGTGAGAGAGAGAGCTCTGTCATTCAATCAATTAATCACAATAAAGCACAATAACAAAATGTTTCACTAATAGTGTGAATTTAATTTATATCAGTTGTTCCCCTACCCCCCAACCCTCTCACCTCCCATATCACTGGCTTAATAACATCAGTCACTTCATGGAAAATAATCAATTAATCAGGCAGAACAATCAGAACCTACTGGCTAGACTACAACATTCCACGCAATATAGATCTAATGCGCAGAAATTCACCGATCAGAACAAGGACTGAGTTTCTACATTACATTTTTTTCCCGTTTACACTCAAACGAAAAGGGATTACAACAGATCAAGGACCATTTTTGTGCCTAGGTAACGGGTTATCTTGCACAGTATTTGATCACGAGGAGAAAACAGACTTAGACTAGTCTAATTTAACTTGTTAACATAAGCAGTTTGACGAAGCCAAACTGCCAATCTGGCATCTACTTTTGAAATATAAGCACAAATATAGTTAAACAACCTAGCAATAACATAAACAGTGAGCGACCTGTTGAAAGTAAACTGTCAGCAAGCAAACTGTTTTGGATTTAGCACATAGGTATAACATGAATCATTCAAGCCGCTCTCCGGTTGTTTTAACACTAACAACACTGCAGCGGTCTTAGTTTAGGCCTACATAAACACCAAAAATGAAGTTTTTCAATTGCAATTTACCTTTCTTTGTCTCTTAGAAATTTGAAAAAGGACTTGCCAACACAACTTTTCTTGTATCTGGCATTATGGCAATTGATAGCTGTGCAAAAGTCACCGCCCTGTTTCACTCGGTCGCCTTTTGACTTTCTGCCACGAGCCATTTTCAGCATGTCGACAAGGGAGCATAACTCGTACATTTCGTCTCGCGGTTCTGTACCAAGTTCCCCCTCTTTCTATCATAAGCTCTTTGGTTATCCTGGAATGATACTTTATCATCAATAACACTGTGCAACGATATTTATTTATTTATTTATTTGCACAAATTCTGCTGATAGTATCGTAGTATGCTTTAAAATGTGTTGTGTGTGTATGTGTGTGTGTGAATGCGTGTGAATGTGTGTCTGGGGGGGGGGGGGAAGGGTAGAGAGAGTAAGGGAGAGAAGAGAGAGAGAGTGAGAGAGAGACTGACAGTATTTGTACTGACAGGCCACGACCCCTACTGTAATACTCCACCTTCCTCTCCTCTTGCCAACAGTGTACAAATATAAACATTAACTTTTTTTTTTAATACAAATACAGCAAGAACAAAAGCAGATGTAAGCATCAAGACTTCAAGTAAGCACAAGTAACACGAATTTACAAAAAAATAATAATTGTAAAAAAATATATATATATATTTATATGTATGTATATGTATATGTAAACATAAATATATATAAAACAGTCTCTTACAACTGTCCTTTCTGGAGACGTCATCACAGTGACGTCATTATTTTTGCTTCGTGTGTGTGTGTGTGTGTGTGTGTGTGTATGTGTGTGTGTGTGTGTGTGTGTATTTTTCTAAAAGCTTCGGACAATACAATAATGTTTTTTACGTGTTTACCGAAGCTATTAAATAATCTCTCTCTCTCTCTCTCTCTCTCTCTCTCTCTCTCTCTCTCTCTCTCTCTCTCTCTCTCTCTCTCTCTCTCTCTCTCTTTCTCTCTCTCTCTCTCAAATAATCTCTCTCTCTCTCTCTCTCTCTCTCTCTCTCTCTCTCTTTTTTTTTTTTCTCTCTCTTTCGAAAAGTTTGGGGAGGATTGGGAAGTGGGATGCAAAAGATACGTTTGCTGCCCCACCCCCACTACCAAGATACAGGGCGGGTCGGGGGATTGGGAGCGGCTGACCCTCTTTTCCCCCCTCTCCCGCTCACCCCCCGGTTCCGACGCCACTGATTAGTACTTGAATTTAGCCAGTTAATAATTAAGTATTACAATAAAGTGCAAACTAAACCTGCATAAGACAACTGGAAGTTTTAATCTAAATGATAGGTCTGAACAACATCACGATACAGTTACTGTACAAGCGACAACTGTACATGTACATTACGTGATAAAAACCCATAAGTTGTGCAAATAATGTGAACCAATCACCTATGAAATCTCTACTGTGACAAAAGGTCGATCAAACTGAATTATTAATCTTTGTATCAAAGCAGGGATCTTGTTCATGTCAGGACAAGGCACAATCAACCTGATGGACGCTGCGAATCCCACAAACACACAAGAACATACTCATTCAAATAGACACACCGCACTCGCAAATAACGCGTGTAAATAGGCCTGTACTCACGCACGCGTGCAATATGGATAATGTATATAGGTATAAACTCTCTCTATATATACACACATACATACATACATAGGCTATATACATACATAATGTATACATACATACATACGTACACAGACGGAGTGTACTAACCGATTGTCATACTACACATAGACCATAACATGCATCCGAAATAGACAATGAGAAGCAAGGGGGAAAAAAAACAAACGACGACGATGTTGATGACGTTGATGATGATGATGATGATGATGATGATGATGATGATGATGATGATGATGATGATGATGATGATGATGATGTTGAAAGAAGAACAAGAACAAGAAGAACAGAACAATAACAAGAAGAACAATGACTCCTAGGAGAGGACGAAGAAGATTTAGGGAGAAAGGAAGATGAAATATGAGATCAATAAATAATAATAATATTGTACTTGCATCTACTCTCAGGTGGCGTCAATACATGTCACGAATTACACAGGCGTCACAAACGAGATCACCGCTATAGCAATGCACACTGTGATGGTTAAAGAACAGAGCGAAGTGTTCGTGCACTTGTTCCCGTGCTTTAATCCTCACTTTAACAGATCACGGATGAAAAAGCTATAATTCATACTAAAAGCAATAATAACATCAACTGTTCACTACTCCAGCAGCTACGCATGATGACAAACAATGAAGGGTGCCCAAGTAGATCTTTGCCCCAATATATTTAGCCCACTCAAAACCTAAGGGCTGCTTCGAGGCAGGGAGAGGCGTGCGTGTATATAGAAGACGTAGTTAGCTGCGAGTTAGGAGTTACTTATAAATTGTACTGATTGCGAGGCAGAAGGTAAAGGTAAAGGTAGTCCCATAGAATTGGTGCCGTAGGGGAGCGTGATTTTGGAGATCACACTTATCTTGGGTCAGCGTAATGAGGGTGATGCCCATCTCTCTTCCTCGCTGCTTTATCTCAGTCACAGTTGGGTCAACTGGGGGCGTTGTTATTTGTCGCTTTACGTTTTGCGGTCACCCATCCAAGTGCTAACCGAACTGGATGGTGCTTAACTTGCGACACAGTAGTGAGTGCTCCAACCACTGCGCTATCCGACACCCCGAGGCAGAAGTCGTTCCAAATTGTAACTGACTGTAATTAAAACCATGATTACATGTTGTTTTTCATTGCGAACTCATGTTCTATATTTTCTAAACATTTAAAAAAAAAAAAAGGTTTTATATGACCATTTGACAAGCTTGTAACATGGTACCATTGATATGCAAAGCAGTTTATTAGGCTAAATCATGTTTATAACACCTAGAATGGTGTGGCGAATATTTGCGAAATATTTTTAAAAAAAGACCTCTGGTCATCAGTACGAATACGAACCTTTATTATCCTCGTACATTTACAAAGAGACTTTTTTACAACATGAAAATTAATGATCTTTCAAGATTCAAGAATACATTATTATCTCAGACAGAGAAATTAAGACATACCTTGCGGACAGTACTACAACAAATTGCAATAAATGTGTAAGAAAAGGAAATTACAAATATGACTAAGATATTTGTAATTATTTCATGATATTTGTAATTATCAGGTTTCGGCGCTAGGAAGGCCTGGCAAATACTGATAATTACTAATTAACGCTGTTGCAATTACAAACATTAACTCATTAAGAGTGTTGAAAGGGTGCAAACCAGAATACCCGGAGAAAACCCCTGAGACGTTGCCCGAGTCGAAAATAAATAATATTCGGAGAAATATAACGCCCAGAGGCAGGATCGATCCCACCCCTGTCAGGCGCCATTGGTTTCTAGCCTGTGGACAAGACAAGTCAGTCCCGCCTAGACCACGAAGCCACAACGTTCGTGTACACACAATGATGATGTCGTCGTCATCGCCTTTGTCTTCAGCATGCTTCTCCTCCTCTTCTTCCTCCTCCTCATCATCATCAATATAAAAATTGTAATCTTCTCCTGCTCTTTCTCCTCCTCCCCCAAATTCAAAAATGGATAAAGTGGCACCGAATACCATTCTGGCATTCACCCTTGCAAACCAGAAAGCCGTAAGAAATTTATCCTCGGGTTTATAGCCTGTAGTATAGTGTCGAAGTATGAATACCGCCTCATCCCATGTTGAAGTTCAGGATGTACTCCTCTCTCTCTCTGTCTCTGTCTCTGTCTCTCTCTGTCTGTCTCTCTGTCTGTCTCTGTCTCTGTCTCTGTCTCTCTCTCTCTCTCTCTCTCTCTCTCTCTCTCTCTCTCTCTCTCTCTCTCTCTCTCTCTCTCTCTCTCTCTCTCTCTCTCTCTCATTGAGCATTTGTGAGCGTATGTGTGCAAGACCTGACCTTTCATAAGCAGCGACCTTTCACTATAGTTGCCTTTCTGTGATCGACGGTGTACTTTTCGTTATCTTCAGCCAGTGAATGGCTGACATTTTAGTGAGAAAGACTTTTAGACCACAGTTACGCTATCATAGAAAACCCGTTATCTTTAAACTAACCAAACAAACCAGCCCAGTTCAATCCAGTTCTATCAAAACAAATAATGTCCATTCACCGCCCACAACTGCATCAGATGAAGGCAGAACCGAAAGTAGTACAGTTAACACCAGAAATAATTGATTATTCTTTGTCAATTTTGTAATGCTAATGGATTATTTTTTAAACTGCCGGCTGAAAGAGCGGCTAAAGGTTCTAGTATTTATTTTCAATGCAACTTGCACCAAATAGTGTTTTGAAGTCAAGATTGAACCCACGTCAGCCAACAACGTTGGCCTGCTGCAAAATGCTTCTTCGGATTAGTGTATAATCCGAGGTCTAGTCTGTGCCCGCACGCATTCCATTCGCACGGACTTTAAAGATTCTGACGCTCATGTTCTGGTCGGGTGAGCGCCGGCTACACAAATACACCCCGCAAGCAATGTAATTTCATTCTCCCACATTCCTGCTGGTCCAGGATTGTGCTCGGGCATCAGACATTACATTACATTACATTACATTACATGATTATTGCTTTAGGTCCAGCGGACTCTTCCGAGCCAAATCAGGACCGGACAACCCCTGATCCGCATAAAAGATCTGCCGAAACAACCCTAGTGGTAAAACTGAAAGCTCTCCACCAGCCAGTCACTTTACAATAAAGACATCCCACGCAGGATACGCTGAGGCTGTACTCTAATTTATCGAACCCTCGTTTACAAAAACAAAATAAAATACAAACATCATTATAAATTATCAACAAAACACATACATATAAAATGCCTACATTGCTAAATAATAACATCATAGGAAGCCTGACCACCTGTCAGAAAGCATCCAATATTCCCAAGCTGATCCAACAGACCTCATACACAAACAAGGAGTCTTGTCCCGGAAGAGTTTTCAAGAAAAAAGGTAGGTGACTGGTCTAGCGAAGAAGAAGATAGTATAGCAGATTGATAGAACAGAGCAGGAATGAGAAAGAGCAAATGAGAAAGACAGCGCCAGTGGGAATTTAAAGCACTAAATTTCCAGAAAGTGGGGATAATATTTATACTGAAACCCCCGGAACCCCAACGGGGGTGGGCATCAGACGATGCCCCCTGTAAAAGCAGCAAGGAGGCGCGTCGGGCGGCTTGAGTTAGAGCCTGTATCGGCAGCGCCTTGAGTATCTCTCGAGCTGAAAAACGCTATACAATAACGATACAATGAATAAATAACAAATAAACGTGGCTCTAACCCACATCCAACCAAACATGATTGGCAAAATGAACAAACAAGCAAACATCGATAAAATTTATTCCTGGGACCAATTTTTATACAGTAAACTAAATAGTGTTTTGCTGTGTTCTTTTTCACAAAATGCCGTCTACTTGTATACCTATCTTTATGCATGTGCGTGTTTGTGATCAACTTGTTAGCTTATATTTATCTCTCGTATTGTTGGAACACTTCGTCGAAGCATAATTAACCTCGTACTGAGGTGTCCGGGGGTCGTTAAGGCATCACAAGTAGACTATTCATTTCGGCCTTGGCCGTAGTTTTAGTTCAGTTCAATGTGCTGATAATGAGCAGTATACTAATAAGGGCAATGTTAATGAGTCAGAGTTCTCAATAACGCACTGCAGCGCGTAATTTACGCATACAAATACAGAAATGACGCAGAGATTTCAGATCTGTGCGTCTTTATGACGCACACGTTTTTCTCTGCCAAAACACAGTCATTTTTCGTGACCTTACAGCAATGATCGGTATCACCATTGAATTGGTGTTTGTTTGTTTGTTTTTGCTTAACGTCCACAGACACCAGTGTAACTGTAGATTGTAGTCACACGACACCGAAGCGTATAGGCGACTACTGGTCACATTATTCTGACACCAGCGAACCAGTTGATGGTAAGGGGAAAATAATATGGTCACACATTGGCCAATCCGGGATTCGAACTAGGTACCTTTCGGTTACTAGTAAGAGGCTCTACCAACTGAGCTACCCGGCCCCTCTAGACACCAGTGCACAGCAGACGACGATTTTATACTTCCGCTGACATAGTTTTGTAGAGTTGTTCCCCTTGCCATTATTTTGCAATTGACAAAAAAACAACAACAATAAAATCAATTTCACTGTTGTTTACGTTATGGATAGAAACCAGAATAAACTAAAAATTGTTTTGTTATACTGAATGCGTTGTATTATTGTTTTGCCATCATTTCTGTGTGTAAGTAATTGTCTGTTTGATCAATTTTGATTTGACCCTTAAAAATTTTGAAATGACCCTCAGAATTTTTATCAGTGCATCAATGTTGACTGCCAGTTTTGAGGCCTATGGGAACCACTGTATGAGTATTATTCCTGTATTAGAGGGTCGAATTAAATACAATCGCCATGAAAGGCTACCGCTATACTATTTCACACGGGGTTTAAAAAAATTGTAACCACGGTTATTAATATTTTTTTAATCGAACAGAAATCCTCAGTTTGTATGTTGTTTGTTTGTTTGCCTGTTTCTTTGTTTGTTTCTTTTACATTGTAAATAGAAATCGCCAGCCAAAAGCACACTGAACCGACTCTCTTTGCACTGTCTTATTACATGAACCGCCTAAAACCATTCCTCATAGACAAATAACAGTTAACACATAAAACTGTCTTCTTAGACAAATCGTATACAACATCTTGTCACATGCGATTGCTGCACATTAAATCTTGTACTGTCTTGTTACAGAAATGATATATGAAAATCCTATTTACCAAACGATCAACGACGTACCAGACTCATTTCTCACCATCTTGTTTCAAATATCGCACTAACCGGCGTCACTGATCAAAAGCCAATCTCACCTTGTGGTTCAGTTGTGAAGACTTTGTGAAGAACGACGATAAAACTGCATTAGATCCAGATTATTCCGAAGCCTTAGTCGGAAAAATTTATAATTACACCAAAGAATGGTCACACTTAAAGTGCTGCACAGCATGGTCAATAAAACTTGGCGACATATTTTCTTTAAAAATATTAACTGCCGAGTCTACTCTCTCTCTCTCTCTCTCTCTCTCTCTCTCTCTCTCTCTCTCTCTCTCTCTCTCTCTCTCTCTCTCTCTCTCTCTCTCTCTCTCTCTCTGACGTTATTTCTGCCTCTTGAGTAGGCCTACGTGCATCTACTGTACTATAGGCAGCTTGTGACAAACGAGCATTATCATGCTCAGCAATGTTAAAAGATAACGGAGCATAGAAACAAAACCATGTCAGCCACTTGCCAAATTCACACCACAGATAGTGTAGATCGTTAGCCAGTGTTTTAAATACATTGTAGGAAGAAGAGAAGAGGAAAAAAAACCCACAAAACATGCAAAATCTTAAGAAAATCTTAGTTTGTTTTGTTTTAGTGTTGAGTTTAGCGTGTAGATAAACATTTGCGAAGCCAAATCTTTGCGATCTCAAACACTGAAATATAGATTAAAATTTTCGAAGTCAAAGGTTTGTTATCCCATATACCGAAACGGACTGAACATGAATTTGTGTGGTATGCTAGTATGGAAAAAAAACCCATAGAATGGAAAATTTGTGTTTGCTTATTTCTCAAAGTTCAGAATTTGTTCCAAATATTAAATTAGCTAGATGTTAATGAGCCAGCACGCACTGCCCGACTTCTTGTAGTTAATAATAATAATAATAATAATAATAATAATAATAATAATAATAATAATAATAATAAATTGCATTTATACAACGCATTTTTCATTAGAATAACAACGCAATGCGCTTACACACATCATTCGTGCGCATCATCACAACATTCGCACTACATCATGTACAGCATCTTTGAGAAAGTATTATTACTGTGTTCATACTATTTACACAGAAAACGCCTTGCGGAACAAGTGCGTTCAAAAGCAGCTCTTAAAGGAAACAAGGTCTGTACAATGTCTTAAACTGGCAGGCAGCGCGTTCCAAACCTTGGGTGCTTGAAAACTAAAAGACCGGTCGCCAATAATTATTGTTTTAAGCAGACGCTTGGGCGTTTTCAACAGTTTTTTTTAAAGTGTTTTGGGTTTTCATTTTGTGTAGTAGTACGGTTCCCACCAAAATCATCATTCGTTTATTACTTAATCACTTTTATATAGCGCTTTACCATCTCAAGAGCAGCTCAAGGCGTTGGCCAGTACAGGATCTAACTGAAGAGGCCCGAGGCGCCCACTTGCAGCCTTTGGCTGACGCCCAGACCACTGTGCACAATCCTGGGCAAACGGAGATGGGGAGAAGGGACCTAATGCATGCTGGGTGTAATTGTGTAGCCGCACTCACCCGTCTAGGACATGAGCGTCAGGATTTTTAAAGTACATGCGATGGAATGCGTGCGGGTACAGACTATACCTCGGTTTATGCTCTCGAAAGAGTAGGGGCGCAGTGTCGAAATTTTTTTTTTCAATTTTAAGATTATTGTATTTCGTATTATTGTTTAATTCGTTTCAATATTTTTGCTAATATAAATACTAAACCTGGAGTTTCGATTGTAAGATTATTGTATTTTCGTAATATTGCTTAGTTCGTTTAAGTTTTTGCTAATGTAAATGTTAAACCTGGAGTTTCATGTAGCTAAAATGCTTTCTTTGCCCTGACTCCTCATTTCAATGAGAAGTGTTAACATCCATTATCAGCAATGGCAGAAAATCACACCATGTTATTGATAGCGTCGACCTCAAGGCAGATTTATTATCGCACTTTTGAGAGCGTTTCCAGTTAGCGCGTGGATAGAGGGTGAACTGGGCTGAACCTTGTAGATCAAGGTCATCATTACAATTTACAATTTGTTTGTGTGTTTGTTTTGATGTATTATTCATTTAGTTGTTGCTGTTGGTAGTGATGATGACGATGATGATGATGATGATGATGATGATGATGATGATGATGATGATGATGATGATGATGATGATGATGATGATGATGATGATATTGTTGTTGTTGTTGTTGCTGCTTTTAGCGGTAGGGATGGTTTTTTCTTCTTCTTCTTCTTCTTCTTCTTCTTCTTCTTCTTCTTCTTTTTCTTCTTCTTCTTCTTCTTCTTCTCATTATTATTATTATTATATTATTATTATTATTATTATTATTATTATTATTATTATTATTATTATTATTATTATTATTATTATTATTATTATTGCTGTTGTTTCTTTTTTTGTGATGGTGCTGTTCTCGTTGCTTTTGTTGGCGATGGTGATAGTGTTATGCTACAGATGATGATGATGCTTTTTTTAATTTCCTATTGTTTTGGATTGTTCTGATCCACCCGTATCACCCCCCCCCCCTCACATCACCCACCTCCCAACTCAAACACACCATCCCAACACACGGACAACTAGTTGCCCCTCCGCCATCCCCTTGTATGGGACCAGGGTTGTTGAAGTACAAGGGAAGTGCTCTCCAAAAGTAAAGTTAGTTATTCATTGCTTACAGGGTCCAGCGGACTGCAAGTAGCCGAATCAGGACCACAAAATCAAGACCACAACTTGGTTGAAAGAGGACTCCCACCTGATCCGTATAAAAGATCTGCTGAAACAACCCTAGTGGTAACACTGACGGCACTTCACCAGCCGGTCACTTTATAATAAAGAAATCCCATGCTGGGGACCCTGAGTTTATACTTTAACTTATCGAACCTCCATTTACAAAAACAAAATAGAATATAAACATTATTATAAAATATAAACAACACACATACATATAAAATGCCTATATTGCTAAATAATAATAAGAAACCCTAGTGACCATTTGGCAGAAAGCGTCCAATATTCCCTAGTTGACCCAACAGACCTCATACACAAATGAAGAGTTTCGGAAGAGTTTTCAAGAAAAAGGGTAGGTGACTGGTCTAGCGTGGAAGATAGTACAGTAGATTGATAGAACAGAGTAGGCATGACAAAGAACAAAGGAGAAAGACAACGACAGTGCGAATTTAAAGCACTAAATTTCCAGAAAGTGGGTATACTATTTATACAGAAGCCCCCGGCACTCCCACGGAGGTTGGGGTGAGGGTGTAGCAAAAGTGAAGTAACCATGCATTGTACAAAGAACGTATATTCACGTTCAGATTATAGACTATATCACGCGTTAAACAAGAGCCGAGATCTTGATTGCTAAGGTCGAGCTTAACGTCACAAACACTCACACCACACAGCCGCTGTGTGGTCTTTCATAGTCTGTCGAGTCGTTCAGGAGAAGGCTGAAGACTCACCTGGTTACATTGTAGTAACTTAGTGAACCAAGCACCTCTCTCACTCCTGCTATCCACCTCCACCCCTCCCCCACCACTCCCACACCAGACTTTATTTTCCCGGTCGTTTTTGTTATTTTTTTTATTTCTCCTTATCGCGCACTGAACATTTGACAATGGATGGAGACACGCGCGTTATAAATGGACATCATCATCATCATCATCATCATCATCATCATCATCATCATCATCATCATCATCATCATCATCATCATCATCACCAAGTGTTCTACAGGTGACCATGATCTGCCTGTCAGGTGTATAGGTGATCAACAATGGTCAGCATGCATGGTCAAAGGGGAAGCAACCATCAGTTTAAGACGCCGTTCTAGACTTGTTGGGACTGCGTTTGAGTGATTAAATTGATCGAAATTGTTCTTCTGTAGTGTACTTACAGAACAGAAATGTTGCTCAAGGCGCTGATCGAATTCAGGAGGTTATTCAAGCCATTCAAGAGGCCAACTTGTACTTGCAGCACTGTCAAACCCGGCATATTGTAAATAAGAAAGATCCCCAAAGGTCCAATATTTTAATGTGCAAACGAGCTGCAGTGCTTTCACTGAGACTCTGAGAGGACTTCAACACAAATTTCGCACGCTTATTCAGATACCCAAATCTCTCCTACTCTCGCTAGACATTTAGACGCAATTGTCGAGGCCGTGATAGGCATACTACGCAAAATATAGGCTAATGCTATTTATCATACTTACATATGGCAAACATCAGCCACTTCCAAAATAAGTGCATGAGTCCAGATGGTAACTTTTTTATCGTTTAAAACTTTGCTTTCTAGCATAAAACAGGGCCACAGGTTGTCTCATACAGTACTGTACAGCACATGTTGGTCAGCTGTTTCTCTTAGGAAATCCTAAGGGATTTATAATTTATATAAAGACATGCAACGAGATAGACTATATTTTATAACCAACAAACGTCGTCCCAAAATCAATTAACATAAAATTATAATTGTTTGGGAGAAATACTTTAACAATAGGTTACTGCACCATGTGATAAGAAAATCAAACAAGTTCAGCGACTCCAGTTCTGAGAAAATCGACATTTTGGTTCCCTCCTTATACAATTTTCGTTTTATTATGACTTATTTACTCATTACTTTCAAATTCACACTCAAATGTGTATCGTTGTGTTCTCTATGAGGACGCAGAAAGACAATTATTCGCACACACACGCACGCACGCGCGCCCACCCACGCACACATATACACACACATACACACTATAGGCTGCGTCTTTCCATTACTTTGGCCTTGGATTCAATGAAAACAGTGAGATAATTATCTTGATATTTATCTGTGCATGTGAGGCTGAGACCAAAAAAAAGAGATAATTAATGCATTGTTTGTCAACGTCCCAGTAAGTACAAGTCAGAGCTTGTAGGTCTTTAATATAATGTCAGCGCGGCCACACACACACACACACACACACACACGCATACACACACATATACGCACTCACAAACACAAACAGACGCACACACACATACACATATACGACTATATAAAATTACTGCTTACAACCCCTAGAACAAGTACAAACCAAAAGATAACAGAACAATACAGTAAAAAAAACTTTTATACATCCCACGATGCTAAGACTAGATTGAACAAGTTATCAACCACCATATTACAGGCATAGTGCAGAAGATTATCTTCAAAACAGAGTCATAGTACGTAAACACAAGTCAGCGCTGGTAGTTCCTTTGCACAACTCAGTATTAAAGAAGATATATACAGTACAAGTACTGATTACAATCTCTAGAACATACTATTGTATACAGATAAATGAGCTCTACTTGATCAGGGGCGGAAGACAGAAGAAGATGGAGACAGAAAAAGAGGTGGGATGACAACATTCGAGAATGGACTGGCTTAGCACTGAACGAAGCGTCGAAGCCACGAGGGTTCCTGAGAACAGAGAAAGATTGAGTACGCTGGTTAAACGATCATCTGTGGTGCCTCAACGACCTTCGAGTTACGGGATAGGATAGGATAGTCAGGGGCAGATCAGTGTGATCAGAGGAGGGGGCAGGAGGGAAGGAGGGAGGGAGAATGGTGTCACAAATTTAAAAATATTTTCACGAGTTCATAAGTAAATAAACTTTGAATATCGATGAATATCAGCCTCTAGTCTTTCACGTCCCCATCGAGAATTATCTGAACGATTTATTTGCCAAATTTTTATGGGGAGTGGGGTGGAGGTGGAGTGGAATGTGTTGGGGTGGGGACACACACACATACACACACACATACATTAATCCGCCCCTGGCAGTAATGACTCCATACACAACATACATACAATGACTGTGACGAACGGACCAGTTTACCCTGCTTACTTTACGATTTAGCCTTGTTTAGTCATTGTAATCTTAGAAAGTTAATGTTAGGCTGCAGCAAATGATGGAAGTAATCAAGCGTAGCAATGATATACTGCCGTTTACACACAGTGGTAGCTGACGGTAGGAGCGAAGGCAATGACATCATCGTAGCTACGTTAGGCGAGTCGATTACCAGCCAATGAGAACCCAGTTTAGAATGGAATCAACCAGGTCTGGCTGATTCAAATAGAGAGATAAAACGGCAGTCGAGTTGGACAGGTGTTTCACCCGTCCCCTATACGCTTATGTGTCCGGGGACGTTAATCTATTTTAACTAACTAACTAACAGGAGGAGCAGAAACCAGCTACACAGTTAGCAGTAAGAATAGACCAGGAAGCAGGACTTGAGAATCTTAGAATTCAATCAAGTAGCCACGGGCCTGACTTTGTCAAACAGGTAAATGAACATACTTCTGTTTCATCGTGATATATTTATATTATTGTTGAAATTATTTTTGTGGAATTTGCTATGCATAGATTTGAATTGTAAATCCGAATTTGCCTTACCATGTGGAAAAGCCGAACACGTGTTAAACACGACCGGTTGCGCCGCCATGTTGTATACCTGATGGAACCACTGTTGGTTAACCTATATGTATGTTTGCAGACCAGTGGCTGTACCAGTGAATGTTTATAATATTATTAATTCTTTATGTGTATAATTAGCCACGAGTTATATTTATGTATGTATAGGAAATTAGATTTGAGATTCCAGTGGACCACGGATGTAGCAGAATGTTCGTCGCTTATGTATAGAGATGTGGAGCTATCACTGAGGGCCACTTTGGCTTTCAGTGAGACGCTATGCACAAACCTATTATCCAGGGTTGTGCAGAATTTCGTCTCTTATGTTACAGACGAACAGGCGAGATATCCCGTGCGTCCAACTCCACAGAAAAGACGAGTTGGCTGTTTAGACTCTACAGCACAGGACTGAGAGAACAACCCTGGAAAACACCCTCCAAGACACCCCAGCGTGTCAAGGGACCAAACTACACGACGACCCAGCGTGTACCAGAAGCTACCCCAACGAAGGGCTTCAAACCCACTACGCAACAGTTAAGTGCCTAGGAAATAGAGCACTAAAACTGATAGCAAAGGACCACAGTAGTCCACTCTTCAGAAACTGTAGTAAAACGGACCACAGTAGTCCAATCTTCATGAACTCTAGTAGCCAGTGCCCTATGAAGACATAACAGCTGCCTAGACTATCAGCGATCGAATTATTTGCATTGACTATGACTTTTTAAGGTAGATTAGTACATCGAAGATCTTGTGTAGAGTAGAAGAAATAAATGTGTGATTTTAACTGTTATCAAGTGGCTGGACTACATATGATTCATAGCCGTGTGAAAGCTAGTGTGACAGTGATTTTTTACCATTTTTCTATCTATCTCTGTACCCCAGCCTTAACACAGACTGAGCTAAATAAATAAATGTATTAAAGTAATTCACCGGGTGACTAACTAGCAGTTCCCATAGAATAAAGCGTGAGGGTTACAGCAATCCATTGTGCAGAGCCCAGCAACCCATAAACCCCACGTGACAATGACCAGATTTTATTGTATAACTATTATAACAGTCAAAATACAGTCTTTAGATCGAAGAACAAAATACGGTATAGAGAGCAATAGTGTCTGAAGAAGTTGTTTTTAATGCATTGAGCATGCCATGAAGCATTGCTGCTACAGTTGCTTGTGCTGTATACAAGAGCCTTCATTAATACCAATGAATAAATTTTAAAAAAATCAATCAGTAAAATTAACCAATGGATCAGCCAAGCAATTAACTGCATTGTTTCACACATTTCACACCCCCTACTGTATAAGACAGCATTAAAAACAATCAACTAAGATGTGACGGTGGGTCTATTGTTGCAGGGCTCTACACAACGGAATGCTATTACCCACTCGTCTTTCGTCTGCGGGGATCGGCTAGTATAATCACCCTGTGACTAATCTTAATACATTTATATGTTTAGCCCGGTCTGTGTGCGGATATGGTTATAGAGATATGGAGAAAATGGTAAAAGCTTCACTGACACACTAGCTCTTGCACGGCTATGAAACATAGGTAGTCCAGCCACTTGTTAACAGTAAATATCACACATTTATTTCCTCTACTCTATACATACTTCTCTAAACACTATAAAAACTTAAATGTCCAAATTTACTTTGATAAGTTCGCTCCTTGATGGGTCTATGCTGCGACTGTTCTTGATATTTGCTACTGTCTCATCATTGGGCTATTTATTCTGGTTTGCCTAATGTTCGTTTTCAGGAGAGTGGACTACCGCACAGTCCTTCTAGATCAGTGTTAGTGAGTTTCCTCTTGCACTTAGCTGATTTGTTGAGGTGTGGTGATGGTGTCTCTTCCTTGGTTGTTGACTATTGGGCTATCGGAGCTCAGTACTCAATGTTCCACTGCAGGCCGAATGTCAGGGTGGACTCTCAGTGGTCTCTCTCCTGCATCGGACCAACAAGCCTGCTCGTCTTTTTGACAATGTTAGGCTGTGACTTTACTGCAATGAATGAATTTCACCCGTCACCTGCTTAGTCTTCTTGTAGAGAGATATTTCAAAGCGTTGCTCCTTCTCGTGTGAGGTTCAGACAAAGAATAACTACATAGCCTTGTCGTCAGCCAGAGCCCGCGAAATCTCGTGATACCTGAGCGCCTCCTAGCGGGGGGTTCTGGCTATACGTCACCTGGATGAGGTCACTGCCTATCTTAGAGAGAGTTAGTTTACACATGCTTAGCACAGTCCTGACTTCTGTCGTCTGCTAGGCAGCGACTTTAATTTACACAAGCCAAAGCAGGCTGAAGTATTAGAGGCTTGAAGCCTTAGTGCGGGGTCCAAACTAGCCTTCTGTGACACAACCAACCAACAAATCAATTAATCAGTCAATCACCCAATCAATCAATCAATCAGCCCAGCAGCTTCATCGTTTTACACAATATCAGTCTTTAAAAGCAATGATAGCTACTGGCATATAATTTGCCTTGTAACAGTTCATATTGACACTATGACTAAATAACTAACTAAAGTATTTGATGCAAACCACAAAAGCCTGAACTTGATGCACACAGTGAAGTGGTTTTAGTGTAGTCTACATTAGATGTACGCCATATGGCTAAACTAAACCGCATAGAACTTGCAATACTTACCTAGTTAAGTTTTAGAACAGTGTTCTGGATTGAATACTATGCAGCTGAGTTTCGTGAATGAAGTAGGCCTGCCCCTAAACTCACTCCATCTGGAGATTTGTATATAACAAAATTCTTACAATAACAAATTGTTGTAATAATATATAACTCAATAGTCATGGATCGTATAACCCTTTCATCTCTTCTTGAAGAAGGCCACCATATATTATCGAATTATTACACAACTGTCTCGTTTTTCTTGCAATCTCTAGACCTGTAGACGAAAATAGCTCTGAATCGTATCCAGCCTGTTGCACATAAACACCACACAATAGAGCAGACGCTCGTGTAAATGCATCAACGTCGAAACAAAACGTAAACCCGACAGTAGACTAGCAAAGAACAGCGCTTGAGCTAACAGGGTACGCTATGTTTATGATAGCGGAATGCAAATGTAAACTATATAGTGCTGTAGTGTACAATATACACGCAGTGAAATATAGTCAGTCACCCACCGTGAAAATATTTCACACACACACACACACACACACCCACACACACACACACACACACACACACACACACACACACACACACACACACACACACACACAGATATCTTGGACAAAAACAAAATTTAGGATTCCAGCAAACTTTGATTCATACTAAAACATACTGTGTGTTTACATAACTACGTTTCAAGACATTGATTCGATGGAAAGGGCTGCTTCTTGGGCGCATACAAGGTTTGAAACTATTTTAAAATATGCCAAAAAGGCAATCACAATTGCGATTGCATTAAACCTGCCTCTGCAATTAAATATGACAAGAAACATAGTCCCAATTACACTGCCCCAAAATGCAGTAACTGCAGCCCCTGTGTTCCCATAAATATCAATTACTGAGAATCAGACACAGCAATAAAGTCACTTTTGTCATGGTAATTTTTTCACTGAACACACAAAGAGTTTCGTGGCCATGATTAAAGTGAAATATTATCCCTGTAAAACATGGAGACATGAGGTATTTCCATGTGAAATTTTGTCTCCGCGACTGTTGTGCTGACAAGGACTGCGACAGCATTTCATGTGTGACAAAAGCCGCCGCGACTCATTTCAAAAGCCGTCCTTAATTTAGAGTGCCTCTGAGGTCAAGATCAAAATTGTGCAAAAATAAATAAATAAATAAAATGATAATGATGATAAATAAACACATAAATAAAATAAAAAATAAATGAATAAAAATGTCATAATAGGCTAGTTTGGACCCAGCACTAAGGATTCACGCCTCAAATGGTTCATCTTGATGTAGCCTTTGTAACTTAAAGTCGATGGCTAACAGACGACAGAAGTTAATGTTGGGTCTAAGCATGTGTAGGCTAACTCTCGCTAGTGTAGGCAGTGACATCATCCCGCTGACCGATATCGGCCACCCCCGCTAGAGGGCACTAAAAGTATCACGAGATTACGCGGGCTTAAGCTGACCACATGGTTAAGGTAGTGAGTCCTTGTCTAACCCTCCCACGAGAAGGACGCACCCGTTGAAAAGTCTCTCTCAGTAAACTATGCAGGTGACGGGTGAAATTCATCCATCGCAGTATAGCCATAGCCTGACATTGTCAAAAAGGTAAATGATCAATCTTTTGTTTCACCTCGATGTATTGATAATATTGCTGGATTATGCTTCTAAAGTCTTGCCATGTTTTATAATTGTGAATGTTTATAAAACTTTGCTTGACCAAGTGGCTGACACGCGACCAGTTTTTGAAACCACGAAATACCCCCACTGGCCAACTGTTGTTTCTCCTATGTGTCTTTGCAGACCAGTGGCTGTACCGGAGAATGTGTATATTATTAATTACTTCTTCCTGTGTTTATGTTAGCCCTGATATGTATAGGTATAGGAATTATGTTGGAGATTCCAGTGGACCACGGACGTAGAAGATTGACTTGTTTGTATAAGTGGATACGATCACTGAGGGCTGTTTCTGCCATCAGTGAGACGCTCTGCACACCCTTTGTTAACAAGGCATTGCAGAAACTCGTCTTATGTTTTGCAGACGAGCAGGCTTGGTCCGATGCAGGAGATAGACCACTGAGAGTCAACCCTGACATTCGGCCTGCAAGTGGAGCATCGAGCACTGAGCTCCGATAGCCCAATAGTCAACAACCAAGGAGGAGACACCATCACCACATCTCAACGATTCAGCTAAGTGCTCAAGAAGAAATGCACTTACACTGACCTAGAAGGACTGTGTGGTAGTCCACTCTCCTAAAAACGAACATTAGGCCAACCAGAACAAATAGCCCAATGAGACAGTAGCAAATATCGAGAACAGTAACAGCATAGTCCCATCATGGAGCGAATTACTCGAAGTGAATTTGGACTGTATAGAGAATTATGTATAGAGTAGAGGAAATAAATGTGTGATATTTACTGTTAACAAGTGGCTAAACTACTATGTTTCATAGCCGTGCGAGAGCTAGAGTGTCAGTGAATCTTTTACCATTTTCTCCCTATCTCTATATAACCCTATCCGCATGCAGACCGGGCTAAACATATAAATGTATTAAGATTAGTCATAGGGTGATTCCTAACCTATCCTATCCTGTCCCGTAACCCGGAGGTCGTAGGGGCACCACAGATGATCGCTTAACCAGCATACTCCATCTTTCTCTGTCCTCAGCAGCCCTGATGGCTTCGCTCAGTGTCAAACCAGTCCATTCTCGAATGTTGTCATCCCACCTCTTTTTCGGTCTCCCTCTTCTTCTATCTCCTTGCACTGTGCCTTGCAGAATGGTCTTTGCAAGGCCTGATGATCTGGTGACGTGGCCATACCATCGGAGTTTCCGTTTCTTCACCACTGTGACCAGGTCATCGTGTTGTCCAATGGCTTGTGTGATGGTCTGTCGGACTTCGTCGTTGGTGATGTGTTGGGTATATGAAATGCCCAGAAGTCTTCTGTAGCACCTCATCTCCATGCTTTGTATTCTTCGTTGTAGATCTGCTGTGAGGGTCCATGCTTCGCAAGCATATAGGAAGATGGAGATGACAAGGGAGCGCAGCAGTCTTACTTTGGAATGTAGACTGATGGTCCTGTCTTTCCAAATGGGCTTCAACCTCGCCAGGGCAGCAGTTGTTTGTGCGATCCTGGAGAGGACTTCCTGTCTGGACCCATTGTCTGATACAATGGCTCCTAAATATTTGAAGCTATGCACTGTGTTGAGGGTGTGAACGCCGCCCATTTAAAACACAGTTTGATGCGTCCAAAGTATTTGTTTCTAGACTGCTAAATTCTGATAGAATGAGGAGTGTGTGATAACATAAATCAATCATGTCAGATGCCCTTGCAGATTACGAAGACACAGTCAGCATAGGGGGAAGAGCAATCTCCAACCTTCGTTTTGCGGATGACATTGATGGATTGGCTGGAGAGGAACAAGAACTTGAACAGCTGGTACAGAGGCTTGACACCCTCCAGAGCCCATGGAATGTTTTTTTGTTTTTTTGTTTTTTATTTTTTTTTGGTGCAGAGAAGCCCAAAATGATGACCAACAACACCAATGGCATCAACATGGACATCAAAGTCCAAGGCCAATCCCTCAACACAGTACATAGCTTCAAATATTTAGGAGCCATTATTTCAGACAATGGGTCCCAACTGGAAGTCCTCTCCATAATCGCACAAACAACTGCTGCCCTGGCGAGGTTGAAGCCAATTTGGAAAGACAGGACCCTCGGCCTACATTCCAAGGTAAGATTTCTGCGCTCCCTTGTCATATCCATCTTCCTATACGCTTGCGAAACGTGGACCCTCACAGCAGATCTACAACGAAGAATATAAAGCATGGAGATGAGGTGCTACAGAAGACTTCTGGGCACTTTCTGTGTCCCTTGCTTGTAGACAATGGCGGCGGCGTTTTTGTGAGCTGCAATATTTCACTGGAATATTTCGTTGCACTAAAAGCTCTGTGGTAATTTTTGGCAACTTGGTTTATGACCAGTTGAGATTACTGTCTGACACATTAAATGTGTGGTGCTCCTGTGGCAATTACGTTGTTTATGTGGTTGTGAAGTTCAATGGAAGTTTTCACTCAGTTGTGTTTACTTCAATACAGACTAAATCACTAATGTGTAGCAGTAGACATCAGTAAAGATAGGCCTATCGCGTTGGAAGTTTCTTCAGAACTGGAAACTGTGTGGCGTTTTGTTTTTGGTTTTTTGATTGTGTGATGTCCAACCCTAGAGGGAAAGTGAAAAGACCTCTTTTTGACTCTCCGTGTTCAGCAAAGAAGGAAAGTAAAAAGGTGAAATCGTCTGCAGATTATAACAGTGAGTCATCTGTGTGTGGGATGCAGAACATTGATTTTGACACTGCGAAAATGCAAGAGTCTATCGTGCGGAAGGTAACTGATGCCTTATCAATCTTTAGGGTTTCTGAAGAGGACCCCAACGACCCAGTTGTCAGGATGATCCCTGTATTGGCAACAGCTTTGTCTGTGGTGGTGAGTGAGATGATGAGAGGTGTGATGGTGGAGATGCAGTCTAAAGTGTTGTCTGTGATGCAGCGTCCATCTCCTCAACCCCACCTTGCATTTGAGAAGGCCATGGCAGCGGTTCGTGTACTTACATATGAAAACGACCGTATTCAACAGTATACCCGGCGGGAGTCTATACGTGTGTTTGGTGTCCAGCAAGGAAACGACGAGACAGCAGAACAGGTTGAGGAAAAAGCAGTGAAAATATTCAAAGATCTAGGCGTTGATGTTAACGTTTCGGACATTGCAGCGTCTCATCGCACCGGTAAACCTGTCAGAGGTGCACGCCCTATTCTTGTGAAGTTTGTTTCCAGAAGGAAGAGGAACGAGATTATGAAGAAGAAGAAAAACTTGAAAGGGATGCAGGGATATGACAAAGTGTTCATTAACGACGACATCACCCCTCTCAGGGCTCGGATGCTGGGGATGGTGAAGAAGATGGGGTACAGTGCATGGACCGTCGACGGTAGGATTTACTGCACCAAAAGGGCCCCATTGGGTCTCCCTGTTTCTGATAGGCCGAAACCGGTGGTGATTGAGACCCCTGATGATCTCTTCAAGTTGGGGGTCTCCAGTGTTGATTACACAGCCCTGGGCTTAAAGCATCTCTCGGAGATCACTGAGGTGGCAGCAGCCGATGCTGATGATGCTTCGTGTGAAGAGTCGATTGATGTCTCCACCCTCGACCATGGAGAATAGAGGCGCCCATGGGAGCTTTCTGTTTCACCTTCACCCTTTCAGCGGCAGGTATTTGATTCTGATGTAGTGAACTGCGAAAATGTTGAAGGTGATTTGTCTTGCAGCACTGTTAATAACTTTCATGTTCTGAACGGCGAAGGAAGTCTGAAAACTATAGTAAAAAATGCTGACAGTGTGAAGTGTGATTTGTCAGATTTCGGAATAGTCTTTGTTTCTACCTTTTCTTTTACATATTATGATACACTGGCCCGAATAAAATATTGTGATCAAGATCAAGATGAACAAATGGTATTAAATGACCACAATATAGGATGTGTAAATAAGCTGTCAGTTGAATTTGAAGATTTTCAGTCTGTGGTAACCAGTCCTCATGAATATAATTTAACTGAATGTGATAATGTGTTGAAAACTAAAGGAAATGTTTCACCTGTGTGTGATAGTGTCTGTTACACAGCCAGTGGAGTAGCAGACAAAAGTCTCAGTGATCTGTCTGTGGTTTTGTTCCCTTTGGTCTTTCATGATAATCAGTGCTATGGTTATGCTAATGGTGTGCATGTTGATATGCCTGACATTCCTAAGTTAATTGTTGATTGTCTAACAACAGATGATGATTATATTATTGATTGTAATAATGATGATATATTAGTTACTTGTGAGTTTAATGATGATAATGGTTGTAGTGCTAAATACATGTCAAGCATCTTCAGTAGTGATGATAGTGGTGGTTGTGAACAGCTTTTCTCAAAACATTTTGATTGTGATGATGGTGTTGCCTATACTGATATAAAGCTAGAAAATGTGTTATTATGCAACACAAATAATGATCTATACTCGAGACTAGGAACTGATGAGTTCTGTTGTGATGATTGTGCACTTAATTGTGTAATTCGTGTTTCTCATAAGGTATGCAATAGTGATTATAAAAGAAGAGAGTTTGCTGTTGTTTGTCACGATGAAAGCATTGATGTTTGTCAGTGCACATTTTATGGTTGTAAATGTCCTCATAAGTACCTCAGTAGCATGAGAGATCATATAACTGACTTGGAAGGTATTCGTGAGCTTGGAACCAGAACTGAATCTCATTACACAAATAATAATACTGACTTTTATGGTTGTTTCAATAATAATGTTGTGCATGAGTATGAGTCTGAGTCATATGCTTACTTTGCTTGTGGTAGTGGTGATTTTAATGGCTATAGTGAGGAGTGTGTTGCTGTGGGTGAAGAAACTATTAAAGAAATTATTAATTTCCATGATGTTGTTGACGATGTTGATAGTGATGGTGGTGATGTCGGTGGTAGAGGTGGTAATGACATTAACATTGAAAACGCTGATTATGATTGCAGTCAATCAATCTTTAATTTAACGTCTCTTCACACATTTAGGTGATATTAGACATTGAAAATGTACCTATTAAAACACTTTAACTATTTCAAAACATAATTTCAAAACAGTCTATAACAGTCTACCAACAGGAGATTTAGCAATAACTTTCACAACGTCTGTAATATTTGGATAACACATTTTGGTGATAGTAGACATTGAAAATGCAACTTTTAAAACACGTTAACTATTTCAAAACATAATTTCAAAACAAGCAGTCTATAAGAGTCTACCAACAGGAGATTTAGCAATAACTTTCACAATGTCTGTAACATTTGGATGATATAGAACCATGTCTACAGAATGTCCATATTTAGTTATACTAAGTCCATTTACTTTGAATATGTCTGTTAAAACTGAGCATTCAAAGAGAAGGTGATGTACTGATAGACTTGTATTACATATACACTGAACATCAGCTGAGTATTTAGTGTTCCATGCGTTCATTCTTAATTTATATATTAATTTAGAAAGTGGTCTTGAACAATTCAGTATAGATATATTTTTAATGTTATTATCATGATAAACTGCCTTTTCTAGTAAGGAAAACATTTCATGATTACACATATTCAAATTTGTTATAATTATAGAATCTGACGACCTTTGTGCTCCCTCCTTAGCTAATCTGTCACATACCTCATTCCAATGAATTCCGCAATGTGATGGTATCCAACAGAAATCAATATTTATTCCTCTAGAAATCACACAATGTATCATATGTTTAATTTCATAGATAATCTCCCTTCTATCTTTACAGTTCCACTGTTTTAATGCATACAGAACCGCTTTTGAATCAACACATACTAATATACCAAATAATTCTAAAGGTGACGACATAATGAACTTTAAAGCCATTAAAATAGCATAAAGCTCAGCTGTAAATATAGAAAATCCCCTTCCTAAATAATATGACCTTCTGATATTTATTTCAGGAATAATATATGCTGATCCACTATCCAAAGAATCTAGAACTGATCCATCAGTAAAAATCTGCATATGGTTTTTGTAATTACTTTCAATATGCTTTTTTACCTCAGTAACTAATAAATTAGGATTATCCTCTTTCTTAGTTTGGCTATAGTCAATATCAATATGTGCACATAAATGCTCCCATGGTGGAATCAATGGTGTTAATGGAAGAACTGAAACTGATGTGATACCAATGTCACACTTATCAAAAAGGTCTTTTGTATAGTTTCTAATTGGCTGCAAGTACTTCATATTTTTTGTTCTTTTGGGATAATCTTGTTGAGCGTCGATATATATTTCATCATACACCGAATTTGGAACAGATAAACATCTTAACACATATTTGGAAGTAGCCAGTTGACGTTGTTGATTTAGTGATAATATTCCAGCTTCTTGGTATATTCGTAGAGTGTTAGCATGAACTGGAACTCCTAATGCAATTTTAATAGCCCTACTGTCAATACTTTGTAATTTATTTAATAATGAATTATTTGCTGAAAAATATGCTTCCTGACCATAAATAAGCTTTGATCGAACTAGTGATATAGCTAAATGTAATAGGGATTTAGTGTTTTGACCCCATATTTGCATATTAATAATTTTCAATAAATTCAAGGTTTTTCTTGCTTTCGTTATTAAATGCTCAATATGTAACTTCCAGTTCAACTTTGGTGTTAGGTAAACTCCGAGAAATTTTACCTGCTGCTTGTAGGCAAGAACTTCACAATTTAATTTCAAAACAGGTAAGAATTTAGGATTATTTCCATTATTGAAAAGCATCAAATACGTTTTATCAGTAGACAGTTCCAGACCATTATTTTTCAAAAATTTAGAAAGATTATTTAGTTCTTCTTGGAAAAGTTTCTGTACATACATTACTACTCTCTTTTTAGTATGCTTTCTGAGAGATGTATTAATCCACATAGCAATGTCATCCGCATACTGAACTACATTTGCTGATTTAGAAATAAATGTGGGAAGATCATGAATGAGGATTGAAAACAATAAAGGGGCAAGAATAGACCCCTGAGGTATTCCCATATCGATGTTATAAAAAGATGAATAAGCATTCCCTACTCTTGTGCATATAGATCTGCCACTTAGATAATTGTGTATGTAGTGATACATATGACCACTTATTCCAATATGTTTTAATTTATAAAGCAGTCTAGCATGCCAAACACTGTCATACGCCTTTTTGATATCAAAGAAAGCAGCAAGAATACTTTTTCTATGAGCAAATTGTTTCTTAACATGACTGGTTAATTTAACAAGATGATCAGTTGTACACCGACCCTTTCTAAACCCGGCTTGATTTGTAGGGATTATTTTATTTTTTTCACAAAATTGACTTAACCTGTTTAAAATTATTTTTTCTAATAATTTTCCAACTTGAGACGTCAATGCAATTGGTCTATAACTATTTACTGACGCACGAGACTTACCTTGCTTATGTACTGGAATAACTACAGACTTCTTCCAGATAGTAGGGAGAATTCCACTTTGCCAACATCTTTGGCATAATGAATGTAGCAATTTTTTCCATGTAGCTGGCAAGTGATTCAGTAATTGATAAGAGATACCATCTAGACCAACAGCAGTTTTGTTTGATGAAAAAGATTGTAAAGTTTCTAAAAACTCTTCATAATTAATAGGGGCATTTAAATAATGCAAATTATCTGGTATAGGATCTTCATATTCTGCTTTGATTTCTTCTTCTTTTCTAAACATTTGTATATGTAAATCAAGACTATTGGACAATGAATTTACTGAGAAATGTTTTGCAAATGCTTCTGCTTTATCCTCAGATGAGGGGAAAATATTGTCTTGCAATTTAATAGGATAAGACTGTAGATTAAATCCATTTTTCATCTCTTTAACTTTTCTCCAAACCTTATACATATCTTTTGACTCGGTTATTTCTGACATGCAGAATTCTGACCAATAATGTTTCTTAGCACTGGCAATAATTCTGTTGCAATATATTTTAGCATGTTTCATGATTGTAAAATTGTCAAATGTTTTATTCCTAATCCAATTTTTATATGTGACCTTTTTATTGTTAACAGCTTTTTCACATTCATTGTTCCACCACACATTTCCGGAATGAGATATTCGCTTCTTTTGTTTGCATCTTGGAATACTTTTTTCTGCTGCCTTCAATACAGAATCTCTAAATTTTGAGTAAAAAATTTCTATATCCTCATCATGAACGTTATTAATATCATTATTTTCTAGGCATGTTTTAAAGAAGTCCCAATTTGCATATTTATATTTGAATTTAGGTATCTTATCTTCTTTTTGTCTTTGTTCTCTTTCTTGTTCATTCAAAGTGATAATAATTGGAAGATGATCACTCCCTAAACAATCGTCAAGAGGGCACCAAACAGAATTTAAGGCAATATCTGGAGTGGCAAGGGAAAGATCAATAGATGTAGACCTGTGGTAAGGAACGTCAGGAATTCTAGTAAATTGACCGTCATTTAATAAACACAATTTAGAATCTAATAAATTATCAACAAAACGATTACTTGTTGTGATTTGACATCCCGGTTCCCACCAAGGAGAATGAGCATTGAAGTCCCCCAAAATAATCCACTTCTCATCTGACTTACCTATAGTTTTTACCCAGTCAGAGTTGACTTCCTTTGGACCATCTGGCATATAAACGGATATTATATTAAAAATGGTGTGCTTATTTATTTTGATCATTGCAACACTTCCAAAAGTATTTTTTTATTGTTTTTGGTATTGGTGATGGAATTGAACAATATTCTAAATCACATCTTATGTACAGGGCTGTTTGAACCTTTTGTGTGTCGTTACTAGTTTGGAATAAGGGAGGAAAGTAATAATTTTTTAGTTTTGGTAATTTGTTATTATTGAGATTTAGTGACTGTAACGCTAATACAGCATAATTTTCCTGTGATATATGTTGTTGAAAAGACAGTAAATTTGTGCCTAGAGATCGACTATTCCACTGAAATAATTTTACATTTTGTTCATTCATTTTACAGTTTAAATTGTATATTTATACATTTATATATATTTGTATATATAAGTAGTTAGTATTCTGGTAACCCAATGTTCCTAATACCATTTGACGGGGAAAACTGGCCGGGCTGCTGGATGCAACCTGCCTCTGACATCATAGTAGCCGAGGCAGTCACTTGTCTGGTAACGCCGGGCAAATCTCTTGGGGCTAGGTTTTCTCCACAGCATGCTATGGATAAAACGTCCAATGTTACCAGCCAAAATGCTTGACCCTTTTCTGTTTGGATGAAGGTGGTCCCTCATGGTATAACCAGGCATGTTGTCATGGGACACAAAGGTGATGTTGGGTTCATCCATAAGCGAAGAGAAAGTTAGTGCGTTAAAAACATCTCTCTTCGCACGCAGTTCCTTATCTTTCACTGCCGCTATTTTGCTGACAACGATCTGCACTCCAGGATTCCGAGAAGCCATGGTCTTGATCACGTCGACAAAATCTCTGCTTACAGATTTTGGGTCCTTGTTCTTAATGTCGTTTACTCCAACATGCACAACAACTGCTTTCACATTTTTTTCTCTGCGTTGTTTGTTCATCAATCTGTTCAAAAGAACAAAGGATGTCACCAACGGTTGATGCTTGGCATTTCACAGCTTCAAAACCATAGGACTGACCCAGTCTAGAAGCTTGAACTCCATTTAGAACTGAATCATGCAGAATAACAACAGTGTCCTCAAACTCTTGTTTACTTCCGCCTTTGTTTCTTCCGCATTCCTGTTTTGTCTGTGTATTGACGTCATTGTTCAGTTTGACGTCATGTTTGTTCTTTCCATGTTCTTTCTGCTGTTGCGTGTATTTTTTGCCGTCTTTAGCTGTTGTGCTGTTTTTCTTCTGCTGCGCAGTGTTGAGTGACCGATCAGAATCTGGTGCGGGTATAGATCTGACTGCCGCAGCATAGGAAGTAGTAGACAACCTAGTTGACGGTCGCGTCGTCTGCTCGCTTTCTATATTTATTTGGTCCGCAAGTCCGATTCGCTCTTCACGCAGTTGTTTTATCATATCGGCCTGCTCTAAAATCATTAAACGCAGCGCGTTGATCTCTTCTCGGAGACTCCGTACGCAAAATTTAAGGTCACTCACGATCGCTGCTTGATTATCTTTCTCTGGATCCGTGCTGACCTCAACATCCGCCGTCGTCTTCACCGAAATCGGTTCTTCACTTCTGGCATCTTCTTCTCCCTCTGTCTCCTCATCCACAATTTCCACATTCCTCTTTCTTCTTGTTGTTCGTCGTCTCGTCATTTTGTCTGTGCTATTTTAGGGTGTCGGGTACACCAGAAACAACTTTCCACTACTGCAGAGAATCATCCGTTGTTTCCATGTTCTATGATTGCAGTGATGCTGATATTATGTGTTGTCATGACAGTAATAATAAATGTTGTGATGATGATGATGATAATGATGATGATATTGATTACCATAAAGGTGATTGTGATGGTAATTGTAGTGGTGTTGGTAGTATGTGTTGTGACGACAGTGATGATAAATGTGGTTGTGTTGATGATAATGATTGTCATGATATTGTTAGTGTTTGTAGTGTTTGTAAGTGCAGTGTTGTTGACATTATGTGCTGTATTGGTAGTAGTAACCATAATGACTCTAATGATGTTAACAACAGTATTGACAATAACATTGACAGTAATGATAATAATGATAACAGTTCTACTATAACAAATAGTGATGATGATGATGATGATGATAATAATGATGATGATGGTGGTAGTGAGGATCTAAATGATGATGATGATGATCTAAATGATAATAATGATGAGCCAGGTAACAGTTCCCCCTCTATAGTCCTAAGTGATGCCAGTTTTTCTTTCTCTTCTCTCCGTTTCCTTTCACTAAATGTTTGTGGTTTGTTGTCAAGGTTGGCGTGTCCAGAATTTCAGGATGTTATAAGGCGTTCAGATATAATATGTGTGTCAGAAACGAAGCTTGATGATTTTTATCATGTAGACATTGAGGGATATTCTTGTTTTATGAAAAATAGAAAGAGGTATAGAAAGAAATCGGGTGGTATTGCCCTTTTGGTTAGAAATGAGCTTTTAGATTACATTAAAATTGTAGAACGTCATTCTTTTAGTAAGAGAATGCAACCCGGACTTGATAAGTATTATCGGTTAGTGCATCACCCAGTTTCTGACGATGGTTTATTTTTTGAATTATCAATTCCACGTGTGGAGGTAGTCGAAACAATCTTGTGTGTAGCAGTTTATATTACCCCCGAAAATTCAGTGTATGTAAACAGGAATGCTTTTCAAGAGCTGGCTGATACTTTAATAAACTGGAGTGATGACGTTAATGTAGTTTTGTTCGGAGACTTTAATGCTAGAACGGGAAATGTTTGTGACTTTGTAGACGAGGTAGAGGAGGTTGATAATTTTATTACTAGTACAGCTGAAAAATTGATATGTACAGCATCCAAAAAGTCAGAGTGTCGAAAGATAGTAATGTAAATAATTTTGGCAATTCTCTTATCGATTTGTGTATTAGTCAGAACATATTGATTGTCAATGGTAGAACGGGTGATGATGCGAGTGTGGGTAGGCCTACATGCAAAGATGTGAGTGTTGTAGATTACATAGTTGCCTCCCCTGCTGTGTTTACTCATGTTACTATGTTTGCCATTGGTGATTTCGATGAATGTCTTTCCGATGTACACTGTCCCGTTTTTTTGACATTGTCTTTTGAAGATGTTTTATTTGACAATAACTCTTTATCCAAGGAACATAGTGGCCAGTCTGAAATTGTTAACAAATCTTTCAAACCAGTATGGATAAAGGAGTCTGAGAGTGTTTTTGTTAACAGTATTGACCAAGAGCGTGTTATTGATATAAATTGTGCTCTATCGAATCTGTTAAGGAATGTTTTAGACGTGACACAGTTAGATGTTAATAATATAACTAAGGAAGTAGTAGCTGTTCTGCTGTCAGCCGCTAGCGATGCTAATATGTTGAAGCATACTAATAGCAACAACAGAGCAGAGAGGACGAAGAAGAAGAAGAAGAGAATGCCGTGGTTTGATAATGAATGTAGACAGAAAAGAAAAATATTTCGTAACACAAAACGTAACCACGCGCGTGTGCGGGACCAGAAGTCAAGAGAAATTAATAAACAGGCGTACAAAGAGTATAAAAGTACGATTAGAAAGAAGTTTGGTCTATATAGAAAAAATATGCATACCTATTTACGTGGATTAAAATGTAAGGACTCCAAAGCGTATTGGAAGTTTTTAAATAATAGTTCAAGTAATATGCCGTGTAATGTAAATATACCTACCCATGATGATTTTGTTAATTATTTTGAAAACCTTGGTAACATTCCTGAGGAAGACATCCTCCATCCTACTGACCCTCTTGATCCTGAAGCTAACTTTATAGATAATTCTAGTCTGAATTCCGACATAACACGTGACGAGGTAATGAAAGCTGTTGGTAAACTAAAGAATAATAAAGCCTGCGGTTTTGATTGTATTTTGAATGAATTTTTGAAAGCATCTTTTCCTAAGTTGTTAGATACTATTACTATGTTATTTAATCTTGTTCTAAGCAGTGGCAAAATTCCTGAAGACTGGTCAGTTGGCATAGTTTGTCCACTATATAAAGGGAAAGGAGACACGCTAAATGTAGACAATTACAGAGGTATAACTCTTCTTAGCTGTTTGGGTAAACTTTTTACAAGCATTATTAATATTAGGATTAATTTATTTCTAGAGTCCAATAATTTATTAGGTAATGAACAAGCAGGTTTTAGAAAAGGTAACTCAACCACTGATCATGTCTTTGCACTGCACTGTCTAATTGATATTTACTTACAACAAAAGAAAAGATTGTTTACTACATTTGTAGATTATAAAAAGGCATTTGATAATGTACAGCGTAATATGCTTTGGGAAAAATTAATCAACAATGGTATTTCTGGAAGAGTTTTGATAGTGATCAAAGATATGTATCAAAAAGCTAAATCTTATGTTAAAAGCCCTAATGGTATATCGCCTACTTTTTTTACATGTAATGCTGGAGTGCGGCAAGGTGAGAATTTATCACCTATTCTATTTTCATTGTTTCTGAACGATTTAAGGTCTTTCCTTGCCGAACATATCGATGGTTTATCGTTGCCACGGAATATTGGTAATGGGTTCAATTTCTCAGATGTTGACCAGTATTTTAAATTGTTTCTGTTATTATATGCTGATGACACAGTCATTTTATCAGAGTCAGCTGAAGACATGCAGAAAGCTCTAGATATTCTTAATTTATATTGTGCGAAGTTTGGTCTGTGTATAAATATTGCAAAAACGAAAGTTGTGATTTTCTCCCGCGGTAAAATCAGAAAGTTGCCTGTCTTCAAGTTTAATGATGTAATCCTTCAAATAGTTTGGGAATATAAATATTTAGGCACCCTTTTTCATTATAACAATAAATTTCAAAAGAACTTGAAAGCCCAGAGCGTGTCAGCTGAACGTGCGATGTATGCACTTTTAAGGAAGTGTAGAAAGTTAGATTTGCCGCTTGATGTCCAGCTAGATCTCTTTGATAAATGTATCAAACCGATTCTATTGTATAACTGCGAGGTATGGGCTCACGAAAAATTGGAAATATGTGATAGGTTGCAACTAAAATTTTTGAAAATGATCCTTAACGTAAAAACTTGCACGCCGACTTGCATGGTTTTGGGTGAGGTTGGCTGTATTCCTGTCTCTTTGGATGCCAAATGCAGGTTACTTTGTTTTTGGTATAAATTGTGTATCGATTGTTGTAACGATTCCACAAAAATGTCGGTGCTTATGTTTCGTCTGTGCTCTTATTTGTTTTTTTAATAGTGAGTATAAATTATCTTGGTTAAATACTGTTCGTTCTCTTCTGGACGATCTCGGTTTGTCTTTCATATGGTTGCGTGGTTGTAGTTATTCTTTGAATTATTTTAAGAATCTAGTCAAACAACGCCTAAAAGACCAATTTTTGCAAATCTGGCATCAGAATATAAATGAGCATAACAGTTGTATTACTTACAGAATTTTTAAGGAAAAGTTTTGTTTTGAGGATTATTTAGTTAATTTGTCACCATTTTTTAGAATAAATCTGTTAAAATTTAGACTCGGTTGCCACAAACTCCCGATTCAAACTCAAAGATATATAAATATTCCCAGAGAAGAAAGATTGTGTCCTTTGTGTGATTTAAATGAAATAGGTGATGAATTCCATTATTTGTTTAATTGTACTAATCCCCTTCTAAAAGACAACAGATTTTCCCTATTGCCACGGTATTTTAGGAATCACCCAAATGTCTTCAAATTAAATCAGCTAATAAACTCGAAATCAAAAAGCACACTGATAAATTTAAGTCGTCTTATTGGAATAATACTTTCACTTTTTAAGTAGTACCGCATTGGTTATTTATTTTTTTATTTTTATTGTTATTTTTGTTTTCCTCCAATATTTGAGTACTGTTTGGTGGTCATGCATGTGTCCTTCACTGTTCTGGCATTTTTTTTCCCCCTTGTTCTTTCACTTCTCCGATGACTGTTGTTTTTGTTTTATCTTGTATCTTTATGCGATTGTTCTTTTGAGTGCATATCAACTTATTATTATTATTATTGTTATTATTATTATTATTATTATTATTATTATTATTATTATTATTATTATTATTATTATTATTATATATTTTTCCCCCATTATTTTTCTTTTTTTAAGAGGTGTCACAAATGTTTTAACATTATTGTTGCTTTTTCATTTAGTGCATATGTTATTGTGTGTAGTTAGAGGCTGCTGTGTCTGTAATATAGTGCCGTTCTTGTTATCACTATGTATATATTGTGTATCCCTATCCCCCCATCTTCCCCCCTTGTCTGGCTATACGGCCCCCCTGGGCTAGGAGCCTAATTTGATATTTGCTGTTTTATCATTTGTTTGTGTAATAAAAGGACAAAGTTCCTATACCCAGCACATCACCAACGACGAAGTCCGACAGACCATCACACAAGCCATTGGACAACACGATGGCTCACAGTGGTGAAGAAACGGAAAGACCATCCTGCAAGGCACAGTGCAAGGAGGTGAAAAAGAGGGAGACATAAAAGAAGGTGGGAGGACAACATTCGAGAATGTACTTTCTTGACACTGAGCGAAGCCATGAGGGTTGCTGAGGACAAAGAAAGATGGAGCAAGCTTACTCTGGTTAAACGATCATCTGATTCTGTGTCGCCTCAACGACCTATAGTTACGGGATAGGATAGGACAGGATAAAGCCAAATGATCTTTTCTTGAACTTAGGAATCTACAAGACAAGTGTATCTGCAGAAGAGATGATCGGTGAGATATTGTGGAGTAGAAAGGTGAACAGCAGAATTGGTAATAACAATAATTATATTTATCTAAATCTACATCATCTGTTCAGATATTCCTTTTCTATTCAATGTCTATGCCCCTTTCCAACTATCGCTAATTGCACTAACAAACAACTCACTACCGCTCTCTGCATGAAGGAATCTCAGAAAAGGGCCCAAGTTTCGTTTCGTTTCGTTTGGGTAGATTAACGTCCCCGGACACATTAGCGTATAGGGGACTTAGGGCCCAAGTCTTGGCATCTCTTCCTTTTATTACTCTAAACAATAGCGTCCTCTTAAGCTCCTGCTTCCTGTCAATCAAATTTTGTCGACTAACGCATAGACAAAAGAATATGAACAATCGTGATGACATTTCTACATCATGACGTCACTTTAGCCTCCTTCAACCTCGCGTCATAGCTTGCATCTTTAGTCAAGAATCGGCCCCTCTGTAACAACTAGACAATAGCCATCATGGAGTTTAGCTAACTGATGATAACATCTTCTTCAAAGGAAGGCGTCATGGTTAGTGACAACTTATCAATAGCATCATGGATGTCTACGGTTAATTCATGTAGGTGTCACTGTCACACCTCCTACAGTTTTACCATAAACATCAGACTAACCTAATAAAGCAAAGCATCTTGATCTTGACACATACTGAGAATAAGTTGGACACTTTTCGTATAGAGAAACATTACACTGTTATATCATAACCCAAACCAATACATTCAATATACTAAAGGTTTTCCACACGTAATCATAACAGGCAAAATTATTACGCCAGTTAATATACCCAAATTATAAACACTACACTTAGAGCTCATATTAGATTCCGCATCGCTCAATTTCGTTTTTAGTATCTGACACGTTAACTTGTAGCTGTATAGCATTGGTGTCAAACTGGATCACTCAGCGGGCCAGAACTCAAATCACACATAAGGTTGAGGGCCGAACAGGATAAACAGTCAATAAGCAACATTCAATAACATTCAATACTAACAGCTGAACGTTGCTAGGCTACTATAACGACGAACATCCACTCATTACACAACTTTTATTTTCGCTTATTCTGATCGAAGCGAGAACGTTCTCAGATAGCCTATCGTTCGTCAAAGGTGCTAATTAGGGAATTTGATTTGCACTTTATATCGCAAGGCCATTGAAAAACATTCGGGCCGGATAGAATTGTACACCGGACCTGCTGTGGCTCGCGAGCCTTGAGTTTGACCCATGTGCTGTAGAGCGTCTCAGAGGTCAGTTTAAGTGAAAGATCAAACATGACATTTTCTTTCATCTGTTCATGTTAATCTTCATAGACGCCAAATCATAACCAAAGCAACGTCACTTGGTTACAACCATACAAATGTAACAATGCTACAAAAGTTTACCCACTGCGGACACGTCAGTTATACGGGCGATATAACCATTAGGTATCATTGCGGGATTGTGCAATAAAATATCAATGGACTCTTCAATATTGGGTTGTTGGTTTTTTTTCTTAAGTGATAAAATACATGTCTGGCATTCTGTATCGTAGAAGCAGTTTGTAGCTGTTTAACAATCTGGTGCTCGTAATCCTTCTATAAAAGAAAGATTTGATACTCTTTGGAACATCTTATACGAATAACGAATAACGAATCTTTATTGTCCCCATTTGCACAAGGATATTTGTGTGTGATGCACAGTAACTGTTAACATATTAAGAAGACAACACAAATGTTAGCGTACATGTATACAATAAAGAAACGGTAGCGGACATTACAACACCTTAATGCATAACAATACTTTTAAAAAAAAAATCTCAAGACTATAACTGCCATTTTCTCAATCATTCACGCTTTCTCATGACCATGGTAATCCTTGCACATTCATTCTTATCCACGCACCGACTTATCACACACACACCCTTAATACATTTAAGGGTCTCACACTGAGGGCTTGCGAAATGATGTGGTATTGAATCAACAAATGCCAGTTCAACATTTTCGATGTTAGTTTGTTCTCTCTAGCTCTCCTTGATGACGATGTTGTTGCTGTTGTTGTTATTGCTGCTGCTGCTGTTGCCGTTGTTGTTATTGTTTTAAATTGTTAACATCTGATGGTTGCTTCGCATTAGATTTTAGTTCACTTCCTTCCTCCTCCCCCTCACTCTCCCATTCGCACTCAGGTACGCGCAATGAACATGTCTTCCGACATGGAGAATCGCGCTATCCGAGACATCAACATCATTGTTGTTGTTGTTGTTGTTATACGAGACATCAACATCATTGTTGTTGTTGTTGTTGTTGTTGTTGTTCTTCTTCTCTTCTTCTTCTTCTTCTTCTTCTTCTTCTTCTTCTTCTTCTTCTTCTCCTTCTTCTTCTTCTTCTTCTTCTTCTTCTTCTTCTTCTTCTTCTTCTTCTTCTTATTATTATTATTATTATTATTATTATTATTATTATTATTTGTCGACGTCACCGTGATGGTCGCACTTTTTGTTATCGTCTTCGTCGACATTTTCACTCGTCGCACAACTCACAATTTAAAAGAGTTTTTTTTTTTTTTTTGTTGTTTGTAGATTATAGTCACACGACACTTTCGCATATAGGTGACTACTGGACCGATTTATACTGACACCAGCGGGCCAGTTGTTGGTAAAGGGGAAAATAATATGATCACACGTTGACCAATCCGGGATTCGAACCAGCGACCTTTCGGTTACTAGCAAGACGCTCTTACCAACTGAGCTACCCGGCCCCATGCGAGTTATTATTTAGTAGTAAACCAATTTATAAATGCCCAACCAACCAACCGACCAAGCAGCCAACCAACAAGCCATGCAACCTTTCGGTTTATCGTCGAAACAGCAACCAAGCGAATAAACGAACTAACAAGCCAATGGGTCGACTGGGCAGCCACGATCGACTGAACGAAAGGCTGTAGAGGAGGAAAAAACAGTTTCGCCCCACACATTAATTTAAAAAAAAATTATTTAAAAAAAAATACAAAAGACAACCTTTCTTTATTTGCGTGTCTGCCAGTATATGCAATGTTCCGTGTTGTATGTATACATCTGCGAGTAGAGTTAGAACAACAGACAGACAGACAGACAGACAGAGAAAGAGAGAGAGAGAGAGAGAGAGAGAGAGAGAGAGAGAGAGAGAGAGAGAGAGAGAGAGAGAGAGAGAGAGAGAGAGAGAGAGAGATTCAGATTCAGATTCAGATTTTTATTCGATTTTTAGACTATTTGTCCATTTCGAAGGGGGTACGATGGGATTAGGGTTACAATGTCCAATGATTTACACAAATCATAATAATGTACACACGCGTGTTTTCTTGCCATGGAAACCACAGCATTATTATGTTATTCAATATCAAATGTCTTTGATCACGAATGTAGTCCACCCAGGAAGAACCTGATCAATTCCATTAGTGTGCACAGGTTGTTTTCTGCCTTAGTGACCACCAGTCTCTTTCCTCTATCCACCGGTTGACCAGTTCGAAGTCTGGACAACCACAATTTCTCATCTGGCGTCAAGTAGCGCGCTGATTGCAGGATGAGCCAGTGCTTCCACTTACATGTCTCGCAGTCCATGGCCAACACCACGTCGTCACTCTGGCAGATCACGTATTCTTTGCCCTCAGCGACGATCACCGTACATTTTCTGAAAGTTCTGTTTCTCTGTGGGTTTCTCAGACTGCACAGTCTGCGTTTATCAATAATTCCATTGACATACTCCTTCACTGTCTGTGGTTGAAACTCCGCAGCGCTAGGCTTTGTTGTCGGGTCATTGATATTTAAATCTGGCATGCCTACTTGTTGTGGTACAGAGCGTGGCGACTTGTCAACACAGCCAACAAAATGTAGATCAGTAGTGTGAGTATTAGCAGCAATGGAATGTAGCACACTGGCTGTATCAGGTAGGTATGAAAGCGTATTGCACGTGCTGGCTGACGGCATGGTTGCATCGTCTTTGTAGTTACTACTACTAGCACAGCAACTGTCAATAATAGGCCTATTGTCAACATACGCATTATTTTCTTCGACCGGCGGCTCGAATGGTGATGCAGAAATATTCAAATAACTTGCCTTAAGAATTTCCGAGGACTTAAGTTGCTTATGTTGAAGAGCTCTGTTGTTGTCACGGCGAATTTGACTGGGACACTTGCGTCGATAATAAACGTTGTGACCTGCTTCATTCTCTGTGTCGCCATCTTGTTGATTAGAGCCTTCGCCTTTTAAACGGAGAACAACTACCGTAGTGTCACCACTGCCTGTAATTTTCCAACTGGAAAGCGATTTTTCTGCGAGCAGGGACCCCAAAGCAAGTTCCACTGCTGTTGGTAGACCAACAACAGGCATGTTTATTGCTGAATTTGTCATTCGAAGGTCGGACAAATTTCCTTGATTTGTGAACAGTAACGTCACCATCCGGGTCCACCCGAGAGAGAGAGAGAGAGAGAGAGAGAGAGAGAGAGAGAGAGAGAGAGAGTAAAGGGAGACAACGTTTGCAAGCGTCAGGCCAATTCTCAACAGCTGTCACGAATTCTGTCCCTTTGGCTATGATCAAAGACCCACTCATTTCCATTTTTGACTAACATTTGTTGACCCTGTGTCCTTGACCCTGAAGTGAAGACATTCATTGATCATTTATAAAGTCTCATGGATATACACCATTTTACCAAGTTTGGTTGTGATAGCTGAAATAGGTTCTGAGATATTAATCCACTTGCAAGTTTTGAACAGACGGACGGCGGACACCGGACGGCGCACCGACGGTCGAACAAGTAAAAACAAAACAAAACAAAACAAAACAAAACAAAACAAAACAAAACAATACAAAAACAAAAAAACCGCCCTCCTTCCCTTCTTTCTCTGCTTCTTAAATTTTGCACAATACGTAAACCCCAAACCAAAATTAAACCAGCAATAAGCACCTTAATACTGAAAAGCACTTTGTAATTTTAAATCCAAACCCGTATATTTTATTTCCAATTAAAGGGCAATCCAACTCTGAGTCTCCTCTCTGAAAATCCTTACGGGAAGAGAGGGGACTATAAACTGATAAACATAACATAACACATAACATAGCAATCCAACAATTTCAAGTCGGATGTCGCCATTTTCTTCAGTCTCAAAAAGAAATGCTAATGTCTATGTGGCGGGACTGTAATCTGTTTTGTACGAGTACATATTTATCTAAAAAGATGACTTAATGGGCGAGAGCGGACCTTGTAGCTTTCAGATTAAAAAAAAAAATCTATGAATCAAGTTTTCACGATGACGCAATGCTTACTTACAATCGTAAACATCCGCCCAAAAAATCAAAGTTGTCCCTAACGCTTAATTTAAAAAAAAAAAAGATTAATTTTAATATGTTATGTTTTTGAACTTGCGAATGGCGGACTGTATTCCAATATCACTTAATGTATTTAGTTTATTTTTAATGTAATTTATTCTTATCGTCTACAGCATCCGGCACTTTAGTTATTTCAGAGCGAGAGGGAGAAGGTGTGAGTGAGAGAGAGAGAGAGAGAGAGAGAGAGAGAGAGAGAGAGAGAGAGAGAGAGAGAGAGTTGAATGGATGTAGGCTCCTGGAACACAGTCATGACTTTATAGTTTTTTGAGACGCACTGTTGCAATACTAGTCAGGCTTCCTTTTTTTGAAATCCGGTGGGGGTTGCACACCGTCCGAGACTACTAGAGGCAGGTTTGCGACTGGAATCACACGGAGTGTATGAATCACTTGAAAATATGTGGGCGCAAATAATTATTATTTAGAAGAAAAAAACCTGCTGTTTCAATTCGATTCAATTCAACAAATCTTTATTACCATCAAAGAAATTATGTTCAGCCATTTGAAGAGATAGAAGCATGCCAAAAAAAAATAAAATAAAATAAAATAAAATAAAAAATCTTAAAAACGAACACATCAAGTTACATTAAAATATATTATTTTAGAGATTTATTTTTTTTCTTACCCGCACACATCCCATACACCCCTATGACAAAACAAAAAACAAACTTCATTATTAATGAATTCATTAAAATAAAATATAAGGAATAAACTAACTATTGCACAACAAAGTATTAAAACAGTACAAGTTACTGAAAGATCATCACAGCCAAGGGAAACAATTCAGACATGTAAAACACTCACCAGCACAAGGGAGGTAAACATCAGAAAAGGCATCAAGCACGCACAACACACACGCGCCCTGTGTTATAAACGCGCCAACACATAAGTAAATCATATGGAGCCGAAATGTAATTGGAGACGCTGCAGCAAAGCAAAGCATTAATCATTTAATTGAGTGTTGAGTGTTCATTTAGATTTAGAAGAAAGAAAGTAGATCGGTAACGCTGGGTTCTAAAGCGAACACAGGAAAATCCTTTACGAGAGGGCAGATTAGTACAAAAAAAAACAAACAAAAAAAGGACACTAGGTGGTTGGGGTTGCCCACCGCCGTAGCTCAAGTGGTAGAGCGTTCGCCTGACACACCGATGACCCGGGTTCGAATCCCGAGGTGGACGAAATAAAAAGTGGCTATTTTTCACTGTCCATTTTAGCAGATGATTGCCCTGTTGGTTCAGTTTTGATTCAGGTCCCTACCCCTTGTTCCCTGAGATGGTTATCCCCGTCTGCCATATCGCCAATGGTGGGTATAGAAGTTAAACCTCAATGTTCACTGGTTGGGGTCACTTTGAATGGCCGCTGCCTTGCTCCGGGCTCTCCTGCGGAACAGTTCCTCAAGAAGGCGCCTGCTTCTCTCCAACCATCTTGCTGCACGTATTTACAAGTCCGGACAGCGAATTTCTGCTTTTAACGTTCTATACCAACAAATGAAAGAAATGGTCCACATTGATTCCACAAAGGCCGGGTAGCACTGTTGTATAATCGTGCTAAAGGCCATCAGTGATAAGACAACTGTATTATTTCTTTCAAGAAATTATATGGTGGTGTACACAACACAACACAAATAATCATCACAACAACAATAACAATATTAATTGACATTGAGAATAAAACTCATTCGTTGTTGTTACGACTCCAACTATACATAACACTACTTGCTTGCTCTGTCTCTGTCTCTCTGTCGGTCTGTCCGTCTCTGTCTGTCTGTCTGTCTGTCTGTCTCTCTCTCTCTCTCTCTCTCTCTCTCTCTCTCTCTCTCCATTGTCAAGCATATATACGTATACACACATGCATCCACAACTTACATCAAAATTCCATTTAGAAGTTTACAAGTATCACCAGCACAGACACTCGCACATACACTGCGCAATCACAGGCGCTCAGCATATACAAACACGCTTTGTAGCGGGCGCTTTTTAGAGTCAACCGCGATCCGTTACAATGGAACACCAAGTTGTCAAGAAGTATCGTTTATACGTGTTTACACCCAACATCTGTTAAACGTATCTTATATGAATGTCCTATTTTGACTACACTTTATGAAGAAAAGAACACTAATTGGTGTATAATTCAAGAAGACACTGACATACATACCCACCACCACCAAGACTTTCCTACACTGCTTAACCTGGCTGAACCAAAACCTACAAAGGCTCCTTGAGAAGAAAAAGCAACTCTACCGACGAGCAAAGAGTATACAAAACTTGGCAAAGTATCACTTCATCCAGAAACCGTGCAAGAAAACTTTTCGCATGGCCGAGTGAAAACTTGTCAATAAGGCCATTGAAAAATGACTTGCGAGAAATAACTCCAAGTCATTCTGGACCAAGGTTAAATCCCAGAGGAGAGACAATATTGGGGTAGCCTCACTGAAACACAATGGCTCACTCCGCTGTGACACCAAGTCCGAGGCAGGTATCTTAGTAGACCAATTCCACTCCGCCTGTACCCGATAGAAAGAGTCCACACCACTTTCAAATTTTCCACAATACCATTCTATCGCTGACTTGGGTCATTACAAAAGAAGGTATGAGAAAACTACTGAGTGACATCAACGTGTCAAAGGCTGCCGGACTCGACAATAACCCCAAAAGAGTATTAAAAGAATGCGTCTCAGAACTTGCACCTGGTCTCACAGACATTTTCCAGAAGTCTGTCGGCACTGATTCACTTCCATCAGACTGGGTAAATACTAATGTCTCACCTGCTTTCAAAACAGGCGATAAATCTCTACCTGAGAACTACAGGAGTGCCTTTCTCACCTCTATTCCCTATTCCCTGTAAATTGTTAGCACATGATCTGCTGCCACCTTCCAAATCACCTAGAACACGACCAGATCTTCACCAACTTAAACCATGATTTTAGATCCAGTTTCTTCTGTTAAACACAACTCATGGTTGCAAGATCTCTGCAAAAATTTTGACTTAGGGTGACAGACTGACATTATACTGTTATTCTGGATTTCTCCAAGGAATTTCATATAATGCTCCCATCACAGCTTTCTTCACAAGCTAAGCAGAAACCTCACCCTCTGGCTTTAGAACTTCTTGGCCCAACGCAGTATGAAGGTGGTCGTCGACGGATAGGAATCCAGGAAGATAACGGTTGATTCAGGAGTCCTACAGGAAACAGTCCTCGAGCCGACTTTGTTTCTGTGCCTCATCAACGACCTGCCGCAGCACGACAAGTCGCAAGAACGTCTCTTTGCCGATGACTGCCTTCTGTACCGCACCATTAACTCTGATCAAGATCAGTCTGACTTGAATGTCTTAGGACAGTGGGCCAAAAACGTTGGGCATGTGTTTCAGTGCCAAACAATGCTACATCCCCAGTACCAGCTGCAGGACTTCCCATATGTACAGTCTAAATAACCATATATTCAAACAAGTTGACTCCAACCCATATCTTGGTATTAACTTAACAGGTGACTTAAGTGGAACACTCACATCAACAATATATCGTCGGTGTCCATTCAAAACCTCGTAACTCCGAAAAAGTAGTTTTTTCAATCTTTTCATGGTTATGTCCCTTGAATTTTTGCGCATTTTTTATCACAAGCTCGGAATTCATAGCTCAGTTAGAAAGCATCAGTAATACAAAATATCAAAACCTCGTATGTCCCAACAGGTCAAACGATTTGTATCAAAATCTCGTATCTCACTTACGAGGTTTTTATCATTTGGAATAAATTTCTAAAACCTTGTAACTCAACTTACGAGGTTTCATTCAAATAAATGACGCGCTAAGAAGTTGAGTTGACGTCACTTACGCGGTTTTTGTTATTGTCATCGTGGAAATGTCAGCTGCTTCTGGTCAGTTTTTCTACATTTTGGTGAGTACTGATGATACATGTTGTCATTTTATTCAATCATGATTTCTTCTAGATTGATATCGTCCAGATCTTCTCCATATTACTTTTCAGGAATAAACGAACAGGCACGTTATATCACACTCTGTGACTAAATCTGACACTGAATGAGTGCAGTCAAAGGCATACTGTGGCATAATTCTAAATAATTTACAAAATACAGAATAATATTGTGTGTTTATAGTTTTTAGTTTAATGCCCGTCACCCCTGCCAGGGTATGGGCCGCCAACAACAGCTCTCCAGAGTCCTCTGTCCTATGCCATTCTTTCTAAATGACTCCAGGTGTAAGCCCATCTTGGTGGTGTCGGCCTCGAGGTCGCGTCGCCAGGTGTTCCTTGGACGTCCTCTCTTTTGCTTTCCCTGGGGGTTCCACTTCAGCGCTTGCCGGGTGACGCTCGTCGCTGGTTTGCATAGGGTATGCCTTATCCAGCCCCATCTCCTTTTCCTGATTTCATCTTCAGCAGGGAGTTGGCGGGTCCTTTCCAAAGGTTGGCGTTGCTGATGGTGTCGGGCCAGCGGATCTGGGGAATCCTTCTGAGGCAACTGTTGATGAAGGACTGGACTTTTTTATGATGGTCTTGGTTGTCCTCCATGTCTCTGCTCCATACAGTAAGACTGACTTCACATTGGAGTTGAATACCCGTATCTTGGTGGCCAAAGACAGCTCTCTGGAGGTCCAGATGTTCTTGAGCTGAATGAAGACAGCTCTTGCTTTGCCGATCATAGCCTTCCGCATCTGTGCCGCCCTGCTGATCAATGATGCTACCCTGGTAGGTGAAGGACTGCACTTCTTCCAAGGGACTTCCATTCACGATGACTGGTTCGGTACTGATGGAGTTGATCTTCAGGATCTTGCTCTTGTCCTTGTGGATGTTGAGGCCGACCTCCGACGATGTGGCCGCCACTGCATTTGTCTTCTCTAGCATCTGCTGTTGGCTATGGGAAAGAAGAGCAAGGTCAGCGAAGTCCAGGTCCTCGAGCTGGTTCCACAGAATTTCATATTCGTTCCTACTTTCCCTGGTGGACATCTTCATAACCCAATCTGTGGCGATGAGGAAGAGGAAAGGTGACAACAAGCACCCTTTTCGGACTCCAGTTTTCACCTGGAAGTTGTCTGTGAGCTGTCCTCCATGGATAACTCTGCAGGACATGCCGTCATAGGAGTTCCTGATCAGATTGACCATCTTGGTCGGGATGCTGTAGTGTCGAAGGAGCTTCCAGAGGGTATTTCGATCCACGCTGTCAAACGCCTTCTCATAATCGACGAAGTTGATATACAATGGCGAGTTCCATTCCAGGGACTGCTCCACGATAATGCGGAGCGTTGCTATCTGGTCCGTGCAGGATCTATTCTGTCGGAAGCCTGCCTGCTCGTCTCGTAACTGTGGGTCGACAGTATCCTTCATCCTTTCCAAAAGGACCCGGTTGAAGACCTTCCCAGGCACAGATAGAAGTGTGATGCCCCTGTCCCTGTAGTTGTTACAGTTGCTGATGTCACCTTTCTTGGGAAGCTTGATCAGGTAACCTTCCTTTCAGTCTGCCGGAACATCTTCCTCCCAGATCCTCTCAAAGAGTGGGTACAGCATCTCCACTGATGCTTCCAAGTCCGCTTTTAGAGCCTCTGCTGGGATATCGTCTGGTCCAGCGGCCTTTCCGTTCTTCATCAGGGTGATGGCCTTCTTGATCTCTTCCATGGTCGGTTTCTCACAGTTGATTGGAAGATCCACATTGGCTGGTTCAATGACTGGGAAATTCGTTGGTGCTGGTCTATTCAAAAGTTCATCAAAGTGTTCAGCCCATCTGTTCAACTGCTGGTCTATACTGTTTATGGTGTTTCTCTGCTTGTCCCTAACAGGTCTTTCTGGTTTGCTGAACTTTCCGGAGAGTCGCTTAGTGGTGTCGTACAACTGTTTCATATTGCCGCTGTACGCTGCCTGTTCCGCTTCAGCCGCCAGTCCATCCACGTAGGCCTTCTTTTCTTTTTTTATGTTTCTTTTCACTTCTCTATGGGCTCCTGTGTAGTCTTCTTGGGCCTTGGTCTTAGCTGCTCTGGTTCTGCTGTTGTTGACTGTTGCCTTCCTCTTCTTTCTTTCTTCTATCTTGACCAAGGTCTCTGCTGTGATCCACTCTTTCTGTTGATGTTTCTTTGGCCCCACAACTTCTTGACATGACGATCTTAGTGTCTCTTTCACTTTCTGCCACCTGTTGAGTACACTGTCTTCTTCTTCTTCAAATAATTCCTGAAGCACTTCGAACCTGTTCCTTAGCGCCAGACTAAACTGTTCTTTTGTCTTTGGGTCTTTCAGAAGGCTGATGTTGTACTTCATTCTTCTGCCTGACGAATGTCCTCTTCAACTTCAGCTTCAGTTTCGCCACCACCAAGTGATAGTCGGACGCCACGTCTGTTCCTCTATTCACTCTAACGTCTTGCATGGATCTTCGGAATTTCTTGCTAATGCAGATGTGGTCGATCTGGTTCTCTGTCGCATTGTCTGGAGATACCCATGTACTCTTGTGGATCCGCTTGTGAGGAAAGATGCTGCCTCCGATGACTAGGTTGTTGAGTGCACACAGATCCGCAAATATCTCTCCATTCTCATTCATTACTCCTAAGGCGTAGGTGCCCATAACTGGTTCGTATCCGGTGTTGTCAGACCCAATCTTGGCATTGACATCTCCCATGAGGATGGTGATGTCCTTGTCTGGGTAGGTCTCAAAGATCTTCTGTAGTCTGCTGTAGAAATGGTCTTTAACATCCTCTTCCCTGTCGTTCGGTGGAGCATAGCACTGGACAAGGTTCATCTTGATCTTCTTCATCTTGGTACGGAAGGATGCTGTGATGATCCTGGGGCCATGGGCCTCCCATTCTATAAGTGTCCTCTGTGCCTGATTGGACAACATAAAGCCTACTCCCTGCGTGTGGGGGTGCATCGTTTTCTTCGTGCCCGGAATACAGCAATAGTTCTCCTGTCATCAGTCGCCTTTGTCCAGCTTGGGTCCATCATGTCTCGCTGATGCCTAACACGGTCAGGTCATTATTCCTCATCTCAGTTGCTACCTGTGGCGTCTTTCCTGATTCGTACATGGTCCGAACATTCCATGTGCCGATGGTGGTTCATTTAGGCTTATGTTATGGTAATAAATGTTCATTTAGACTTATGATAGTAAACGTTCATTTATTATGGTAATAAAAGTCCATTTAAACTGTTACGGTAATAACAGTTAATTAAGACTATTACGTTAATGAAAGTTAATTTAGACTATTATGTTATGGTAATAAAAGTTCATTTAGACTGTTATGTTATGGTAATAAAAACTTCACATAAGTGTCATGTATTACTTAGCTTACATCTTATAATTCATTTCACAGGAAATTTTCGAGAAAGGACTTCGTGCTACTTTAAGTACAGGGCTTGTACTGGTCAGAAGGACATTATTATGTCAGTGATGAATGCAACAACGCGTTCATTGATTGCTGGGTGTTAAGTGTTAATCTATCAATGGCCTATTAGCCTATTTTAATTTTGTAAAGACAAGGGTTGTGTCTGCATTATTGAATAAAACAACATTGGCAATGTTTTCAACTGCATTTTTCGGTCTTTTATTTTGTATTAATGTTTCCTTTGTTGTTTGCTATTGTGACTAATCCTTATAACTTGCAACTTCAAGCTCAAGAAAAACAGTCAAAACCTCGTAAGTTGCACCTTCCAGCTCATACAAAATAGTAAAAACCTCGTATGTGAACATTTTTGTCTATTACTCAAACAAGCATGCGCTCTTAATCTTGCCACTATTAACTTGCCAAATTTCCTGTTCAATACTGAATGCAAATTATACTAAAACCATTTGTTTTGGTGACACCTGATTTTTTAAAACAGTTTTTTTCATTTTTCTCAAAACTGTATTTTGGGACATACGAGGTTTTGAATGGACACCGACGATATCTTCTTTTTTTTTTTTAAAATCCGGCGCAACCTTAGGCTTCCTGCGACGTAACCTCCGCTTGTACCCTTCCACCTGGAGCAGAATTGCCTACATCTCTCTCGTCACATCAGGACCAGAATACAGTGCAGCAGTCTGGGACCCTTACCAGCAATGTAACATCGACAAGCTGGAAAACATCCAGAGACGTGCAGCCCGCTTCATCACCCAGAATTACAGAGTTTGCACGCCGGGTTGTGTCACCAACATACTGACTTATCTTGGACTGCAGCAGGTTCAAGATCGCAGACGTCAAGTTAGACTCACACTTTTCTTCAAGATTGTCATGGGGGATAGTTCCAACAATCACGCCTACCAATTATTTCACGCCAATCAAATCCAAGCGGCGCATTAGGCCTACGGCAGCAAGGAATTTGAATACCAGAACATCGTAGTAAACTAAGCCAGAAACAACAGTGAATGTCTTAAAACTGAAACAACAAAAACACCTGTTTCTAAAAATTATTTTCTTCCGTAAGACCAATAATTGACTGGAACAACGTGGACCATAAAACCATCTCTGCTGACAGCATACACAGTTTTAGGTCAGCGGTCTCCAACCCTCTCTCAGTCGCACCGTCGGTCATATGCCAAAGTTGGATCATTGCCGGCGTAGCACATTCAAGATCAAGATCAATACATTTTATTGTATAGTATTGTAATAATAGATTCCGTCTACTCTGTGTAATTGACATGTCCGCAGCTGCTCAACGTTTGTAGTAATGTTATTGGGATGGTGCAGCAAATGGTTTGGGCACATGCTTACAATGTTTCATATTAAACAACGTCGGTAAGGTTTAGTACTTGGATGGGTTACCATGCTTGGAAGGCAACCACCCGACGACACACTCAGAATTGATTGATTGAATGATTGATTGTTGCTTTAGGTCCAGCGGACTCTTCCGAGCCAAATCAGGACCGCACAACCCCCGATCCGCAGAAAAGATCTGCTGAAACAACCCTAGTGGGAAAATTGAATGCCCTCCACCGACCAGTCACTTTACAATAAAGACATCCCACGCAGGGGACGGCTGAGGCTTTACCCCAACCACTCGAACCCCCGGTTACAAAAACAAAATAGAATACAAACATCATTATAAATTATCAACAAAACATATACATATAAAATGCCTATATTGCTAAATAATAACATCATAGGAAGCCCTAGTGACCACCCGGCAGAAAGCGTCCAACACTCCCAAGCTGATCCAACAGACCTCATACACAAACAAGGAGTCTTGTCCAGGAAGAGTTTTCAAGAAAAAAGGTAGGTCATTGATCTAGCGAAGAAGAAGATAGTATAGCAGAGTGATAGGACAGAGCAGGAATGGGAAAGAGTAAATGAGGAAGACAGCGACAGTGGGAATTTAAAGCACTAAATTTCCAGAAAGTGGGGATAACAAACGCACCACTCCAAACCAGCTGTGAATGAGTACCTGGATCTGTTTAGAACCAAGAAAGGTAAAGAGCGAGGGAGAAAAAAATAAGCACCGCCCTCATTAATCTGGCATAGAGAAAAAGGGTGTCCCAAACGCTTCCCTATCCAATGACCGAAAGGTTATGGGGACACCTTTATCTTTTATTCAGTTTTACCACTGACGAAGTCCGACAGACCATCACACAAGCCATTGGGCAACACGATGGCATGCTCACAGTGATGAAGAAACGGAAACTCCGATAGTATGGCCACGTCACCAGAGCATCAGGCCTTGCAAAGACCATCCTGCAAGGCAGGGTGCAAGGAGGCAGAAGAAGAGGGAGACAGAAAAAGAGGTAGGGAGGACAACATACGAGAATGGACTGGTTTGACACTGAGCGAAGCCATGACGTTTGCTGAGGACAGAGGAAGATGGAATACGCTGAAAAAATGATCACCTATGGTGCCCAAACAACTTTGGAGTTACGGGATAGGATAGGTATGTGTGGATGTCCAAGCATGAGAATTAAGTGGTCTAAAATCACATTACGTGAAGAAACATAAAAAACTGAATTAAAATTGAAATTGATTTGTGTGCGGGAGGTCATCTCAAAAGACTCATTCAAGCGATATTTAATTAAGAACAGCCGACACACCTCTTTCCACTTTCTTTCCGGGCCAAATGTAAAAAAAAAAATGTGATCGGGTTTTGTTGATGTTGATGCTGCTGTTATTGTTGTTGCAGCTGCTGTTGTTGCTACGGGTTCTTGTTGTTCTCCGTCTAAATTCATTATTCGTGTGTTGCTATAGTTGATGTTGTTGTTGTAGCTGCTATGTGTATGTATGTGTTCTCTTTTGGAATACACGCTATCTTTCTGAGATATCTAAGAGCTCTTCTAACATTTTGTGGGATGAAGTGTATACCCAAAATATAGTCTAAATGCGTAACCATTTTCTTTAGAACCCCACTAGGACCAGAGTATACCCTAAGTAAAGTCCACGTTTCCGTAGAATGCCGAGTGCGATTGAAAACGCAACGGAAACAAACGGAATTTCCATTCTTACATGTACGTCACAAATCCTGAAAATCGCTCATGGACTTGATAGAAATTGTTCCAGTGCCTTTAATATTTTATTTATTTTTTTTTTGTTTTTTCGTAAAGCTGTCAGTCTATGTTGCACCATATTTTGTGATTGGATGAAATTCCCCACCCAGAGAGACAGCACACATTGGACCCATCTTGATTCCCTTCTCTACGTCCCAAACGGGAAAACCCATTTTCACGTTTGACTTTCGTTGGAGTGTTTCACCACAGGCACTTACATTCGGGTCTCGCTAACCGCATTAAAGAGACGATTGTCGTCTGTCGTAATTGTAAAACAAATTTCATTGGCAGGTACCACAACCGTGAATACGGTTAAATTTGGTGAGATCCACTTGAAAGCCCTTGCAAAAAAATAAACAAATAAATACTAACTAGATCTCCACTTCATTTCAAAAGTCTTCAGCTTTATCTCTTTCTAGCCTCATTCACCTTATTCAACCTTTTACGACTGAGACGAGCACTATAACTACGAATTTTGTTTTAGCACAAGGCGTGCAATGTTAGCATTTATTTACCTTTGATCTATTCTGCTGAAAGGGCCTTACATAATATTTGTTTATTATTGATCGGAGATTCAAGATCTATTTAGTAACAGATGATTTCGTTTTCGAAGGCTTTGGAACCTTCTATGACGTAAGACGATGCGTAATTTCAGTGACGCGTTTTAATTTGATTGGTTGTTGATTGAGTCATATTGGAACTTTCTGTATTTTTCTACGTGGTTGAGGAACTATGTAAGTAGCTTGGCATGTGCCTCTTTGAATCGTTTCCTATACGCTTATGTGTCCGGGGACGTTAATCTATTTTAACTAACTAACTAGCCTCTTTGAGTAGTCTTCTATATGCTCCTGTGTCGGGGACTTTACATTTATTAAACGTAAACGTAAACGCCTCTGGATGGCAAAAAGTTGGCTGCAGTTGTTGATTGCTGAAAAAAAAAGATATAAGCTTTATAACCACGACTCCTACTTTGTTACTGAGTGAACGGGTTGCGTGGATAAGGAATTCGAGTTACACAAGATTCAAGCATCAGGGCTGAATCGACCATTGCCGTGTAACACATTCACGTCCCTTTAAAATTATTCCTCAGTTCCTCTCATCATGTTCTTGAATGTGAGGCAGCATTCATTATACTGATAGAACCTAATTTCTCTTTTAAATTCCATTAATCACCAGGGACGGGCGCTTCACTGCCCGCAACGGCATTGACACATATGATCATCAAGGCGGCTACTTGCCGCTCTCTACCTTTGTAAAATATTTCAACGCTCAACCATTGGCATGTGTGCGGCTGCTCTTATTTCACTATTCTTCATTGTCCCATCTCTTAACCCGTTGCCCCAGTGTTCATTTATCTGTCGTGTATAGATCTCCACTCTAGTGCCGTCGTGTTATTCTTCGCTTATTCGCTTTCTCACTTCCCCCCTCCCCCCCTCCCTCCTTGTCCCCTTCCTTCTCTCTCTTTCTCTCTGTTTGCCTCTTTCTCTCTCTCTCTCTCTCTCTCTCTCTCTCTCTCTCTCTCTCTCTCTCTCTCTCTCTCTCTCACTCTCTGCCTCTGTCTGTCCGTCTCTCTCTGTCCCTCTGTCTGTCTCTTTGTCTCTGTCTCGGGGTGTTGAGACACGTTATCCACGTTGTGTTATCCCCATTTAGGTAGATTTTAATGGAGATCCTTATCTATGAAATGGATTTCAAGACCGTCCTCCTCTAATAACAAAAAGACAGATATTATTCTACTTCGGATGTTCTTCTCTCTCTCTCTTTCTCTCTCTCTCTCTCTCTCTCTCTCTCTCTCTCTCTCTCTCTCTCTCTCTCTCTCTCTCTCTCTCTCTCTCTCTCTCTCTCTCACTCTCTGCCTCTGTCTGTCCGTCTCTCTCTGTCCCTCTGTCTGTCTCTTTGTCTCTGTCTCGGGGTGTTGAGACACGTTATCCACGTTGTGTTATACTCATACTATTTTATTCATCCATAAGGAAATTAAATTCGTCATCAGCAGGTCATCAAGAAGACAACAAAACAATATAATAAATATACTAAAATTCCAAGCATCACACCAATTATTAAAACTAATAGACAACAGTCATCAAGAAGACAACAAAACAATATAATAAATATACTAAAATTCCATCATCACACACCGACACACACTTTAGGTAGATTTTAATGGAGATCCTTATCTATGAAATGGATTTCAAGACCGTCCTCCTCTAATAACAAAAAGACAGATATTATTCTACTTCGGATGTTCTTCTCTCTCTCTCTCTCTCTCTCTCTCTCTCTCTCTCTCTCTCTCTCTCTCTCTCTCTCTCTCTCTCTCTCTCTCTCTCTCTCTTTCTCTGTTTGTCTCTCCTCTCACTCCCCGTTCACTCAATTTTTGTTGGCAAGCGCGAGCGGCGTTCAATAACTTATTATTCCCAAAGCACCCGTATTTCAAGGGCTCTCTTGTCTTTCAAGGCCGCGATGTCCCTGCATCCTAGCTAGATACCCGCCGAACGCATCCTTCAATCACACACACACAAACACACACACACACACACACATACACACACGGATGCACACACAAACACAGGCTCGGAGCGATAGAGGGAGAGATGCCTATACACACGCGCTCGCACACCATCCACCCACCCACCCACACACACACACACACACACACACACACACACACACACACCACTTAACTGCAAATACTCACACACAACACACACACATAAAACACTTGACTGACTCATCAGTTTCCATTAACCTTAAACCTGCAATCTTTACTATTCCAATAAGCAAGAGTTTGCCTGTGAGTTGAGCATTCTATTTCCCGTCAACATTCTTCAGTAGCGTTGAACGCGTTATCCATCGCTTATTCACAGGCCCTCGTATCATACGATGGCGTCCTCTCCATAGAAAGCGTCCCTCTCAGGACTTTTACTAAGGTGTCAAACTCCTCTCAGCGAAAATCGCGAGTCATCGTTTTTTTTTATTTTTTTTTTTAATTAAATCTAAGTAAACGAACTATAATATTTATCCCGAAAGGCCATTCAACCGATTCAACAGTGTTCATACCTATTGAAAAGCTCTCAATGCGCGATCGGTTCATACGTGTGCCAACGGCTTAAGGGAAGGGGAAAGAAAAATCACGAAGAGCAAAATATCGTGCAGAAGATGTCCTTGGAACTAATAATTGGGCCTGTTTCAATGCGTGCGCTATGAGATCACGCTGCAATGCGCGGACACTTCTTGTGGAGGTCAGAAAGGCAGTGGCATCACATCACTCCACCTTGAAATATATTAATACAGTAGTGTGCCGCCCTTGTTGCTTAATGATAAATAAATAAATAACATCACGCTTTTCCCTCGCCAAGAAGCTCCAAGCGCATTATATCAACAGGATTTGCAAACTGTCGGTCACAAGGTGGCATGCAATCGTACAACACGTCACACATTGATCAAGGCCATAAAAATTACACTAACGGGCAAAAATATATATATATATATATATATAAAAGACTAAAAATGCCATCATATTATGCAGGCAATGAATGAGAGAAAAGTGAAACGAACTCACAGAGTGCAAAGGATAGAGCGACAGCCAGAGAGAGAGAGAGAGAGAGAGAGAGAGAGAGAGAGAGAGAGAGAGAGAGAGAGAGAGAGAGAGAGAGAGAGAGAGAGAGAGAGAGAGAGAGAGACCGAAACAGACAAAACAGAGAAAGAGAGATAGACACAGAGCAAGACAACCCGAGAAAGACAGACACAGAGAAGGAGAGACCAAGACAGACTAGAGGCAGAGAGACCTATCCTATCCTATCCTATTCTATCCCGTAACCAGGAGGTCGTAGGGGCACCACAGATGATCGTTTAACCAGCATACTCCATCTTTCTCTGTCCTCAGCAGCCCTGATGGCTTCGCTCAGTGTCAAACCAGTCCATTCTCGAATGTTGTCCTCCCACCTCTTTTTCGGTCTCCCTCTTCTTCTTTCTCCTTGCACTGTGCCTTGCAGAATGGTCTTTGCAAGGCCTGATGATCTGGTGACGTGGCCATACCATCGGAGTTTCCGTTTCTTCACCACTGTGAGCAGGTCATCGTGTTGTCCAATGGCTTGTGTGATGGTCTGTCGGACTTCGTCGTTGGTGATGTGTTGGGTATAGGAAATGTCCAGAAGTCTTCTGTAGCACCTCATCTCCATGCTTTGTATTCGTCGTTGAAGATCTGCTGTGAGGGTCCATGCTTCGCAAGCATATAGGAAGATGGAGATGACAAGGGAGCGCAGCAGTCTTACTTTGGAATGTAGACTGATGGTCCTGTCTTTCCAAATGGGCTTCAACCTTGTCAGGGCAGCAGTTGTTTGTGCGGTCCTGGAGAGGACTTCCTATCGGGACCTATTGTCTGATTCAATGGCACCTAAATATTTGAAGCTATGCACTGTGTTGAGGGATTGGCAGAGAGACAGAGGAAGATAATCAAAGCGCATAGAAATCTAAGCAGCAGGGAAAAACATGTTTTAACAAATTGAAAGAGGATGAGAAGATGGAAAAGAAAAGTGAGAATGACACAGATTTTAAATAAATTCAATTAATATATCCAGGTTGGCTTTATGAACTTTACTTAATCCAAGTGATCCCAGAAATGTTTGTGTGTCGGTGTGTGTGTGTCTCTCTCTCTCTCTCTCTCTCTCTCTCTCTCTCTCTCTCTCTCTCTCTCTCTCTCTCTCTCTCTCTGTTGATGTGCTTATGTTAATAATAATATTAATTTATTTGGTAAAATCCAAACTAAAAGTCTGCTCCAAGCGCTCGCACGAATCAAAACACATATGCATTGGCAAAGATAGTTCTTTCATAGAAAAACCAAACACTAACATTAAGCATTACAAACTTAAACTATGTGCAATAAAGGCATGACTTAAACTATGTGCAATAAAGGCATGATAAAATATACATTGCTATTAATGGTAACAGTAATTCAAAACCCTGCAGACATCTTCCTTTAAATGTTGAGTTGAGTTGCTTTGTTGGTTTCTCTGATAGCGGTAAATATAACTATGATGATTTAATGAAGATGGTGGTGAGTACGATGATGATGATGGTGATGGTGGTACTGATAATGGTGATTGTGGTAGTGGGGATGATGATAAAGCTGATTATTCCGATGATGGCAATGGCTACTGATGTAATAATCATTTTACAATTGAGACGCGCATGATAGATCCTATTATTTTGTTCTGCAAAGCTTTCCCCGTGGGGGTGCCAGGAATTTCTGTATAAATAGTATCCCCACTTTCTGGAACTTTATAATAATAATAATAATAATAACTAGCATTTATAAAGCGCCTACCCTAAGGATCTAAGCGCTATACACGCACACTTTCTTACGCAAACACATATACACACTATACATATACTATAATTATAAGACAAGTTACTCTTTCACGCGTACATACTACTGCTGTGTAAATCAATATGACAAAAACATACTAAATTACTACTTAACCCCCCACTCCTCCAAACCCCTTTTACAACTACAGATACTGCTGAAAGACTTTTGAGAAAAGATACGTTTTAAGGTGGGATTTGAACGATTCGCAGGAGGTAGAATGTCTAACATGAAAGGGGAGAGAATTCCATAGGTGAGGGCCGTGGACAACAAAAGAGCGGAAACCATTAGATTTTCTTTTGTAACGGCACTGACGGAGAAGACGACAGTCAGTGGATGAGCGAAGGGAACGAGATGGAGTGTAAAGGGAGACAAGGTCAGATAGATAAGAAGGAGCAGAACCGATGACAATATTGTAGCAGATACAGGCAGTTTTATAATTAACACGTTCCGCGACAGGAAGCCAGTGTAGCTTAACAAGGAGAGGTGTGGAGGGTTGGCGATGATTTACTTTAAAGATAAGACGGGCAGCAGAGTTCTGAACTTTTTGAAGCAGAGAGAGGATAGAATCTGGACAGCCAATGAGAAGGGAATTGCAATAATCTAATCTAGATAGAATACAGGAAGTAACCAAGGTCTTTGTGGCGTCTTCTGATAGAAATTTCCTAATTGAACTAATTCTCTTCAACTCAAAGTAGCAAACCCGACAGACTCTAGTGATATGCTGTCTCATAGAGAGAGTAGAATCCATGATGAACCCCAGGTTTCTAGCGGAGTCAGAAAAAGAAATATCACAAGAACCAACAGTGATAGAGGTAGGCAGAGAAAGATCAGTGACGGAAGAGCGAGTGAAGAGAAGGGCCTCAGTCTTGTCATCATTTAATTTAAGCATGTTTGCATTCATCCAGGTTTTTATGTCAGTGGTGCAATTCTGAAGTGTTTGTATAACAGAGTGAATGTCTGCAGGCTTGCATGATTGCTGTAGTTGGGTGTCATCTGCAAATAATTGGTGGTTGACAGTATGCTGTTTTATGATTGTAGATAAGGGCGTGGTGTACATAATGAACAAGACAGGGCCTAAAACGGAACCCTGGGGCACACCATAGAGAAGCGGAGTAGGAACTGAAGAGGAATTATTGGCAGACACATACTGAGTACGGTCTTGGAGATAGGAAGTGAACCACCGAAGAGCTGCTGAACGAACACCAAAAACAGTTTCAAGACGAGAAAGGAGAATAGAATGATCGATAGTATCGAAAGCAGCAGAGTTATCAAGAAGAAGTAGAATAGAGAGTTTGTCCTCATCCAGAGCAGTGAGAATGTCATTGACAATACGAAGCAGAACAGTTTCAGTGCTTCGGCCCGCCCGATACGCAGACTGAAAAGGGTTGTGTAAATTGTTAGAGTCAAGGTGAGACAGTAGCTGATAGAGCACAACTTTCTCTAGAGTTTTTGATAGAAAGGGAAGGTTGGATACAGGTCTGAAGTTCTTTAACTCGTTTTTATCTAAGGAAGCTTTTTTTAGAAGAGGTTTCACAACAGCCGTTTTCAAATCTGCAGGAACAGAGCCGGAAGCGAGAGAGGTATTGATGATTTGAGTGATGACAGGAAGAAGTGTGTCAAGATTATCATACAATAGTCTTGTAGGTATAGGATCTAATTCACATGACTTGGGAGCGGTATTTCTAAGGATGTTGAGGACAAACTGTTCAGAAACAGGAGAGAAAGAATCCAGGAAAGTGCCAGAAAAATGACAAGAGACAGGCAGAGCAGCAGAATCAGAGGGAGGAAAACTGTTTCTGATATTCGAAATCTTGTCTGAAAAATAATCAGAGAATACAGTAGGAAGAGTGTGCGGATCATAAATGGTGGGAAGGGGAGAGTCAGTCTGTTTACCAAGCAAAGAGTTGAAAGTACGAAATAGTTCTTTACAAGTGGAAGTGGCAAGGATCTGAGCAGAAAAGAAATTTGTCTTCGCACTGTCAATAAGATCACTAATTTTGTGCTTAATACTTTCAAAAATCTCTTTGTGAACAGTCAGTCGAGACTTAAGCCAGCGCCTCTCGGCCTGACGACGCTCACGTTTCAGTATGCTAAACTGCCCTGCAATATTACTGAACCACGGGTTAAATTTCCTTGGGCGAAGCGTGCGTTGGCGGAGGGGGGCGTGCCTGTCAAGGACAGACAGTAATGATGCGTTGTACTCATCAACAGTACAGTTTAGAAACACAGACATGGATAAATCATCTCTAAAATCTTGCTTGTCTATCTTATTAATACTACGATACTTTATAACATGAGATTCAGGAATAAGCTTTGGAATATTTAACCTACACATAACAGCACTGTGATCAGACATAAGGTCATTATTAATAAAAGAAGAAGACAAAAAAATCATCACTAGAGCGGAATAAAATCAAATCAAGAGTATGACCACGCTTGTGGGTGGAGCCGACAACAGACTGGCTGAAACAGAACAAATCAAGCAAAGTGAAAAATCGTTTGGTATATGGGTCATTTGCATCATCAACATGAATGTTAAAGTCTCCCACGATAAGCGTCTTTCCCGGCAAGGCGTCACAATGTTCTAGGAAATCCTGAAACTGATCGAAGAACTGAGAATGGGTCAACATGTTTTTCTTACTTGGTGGGGGCCTGTAAACACAGGCAATGTTTATCCTGATATCGTTAACAGTCATTAAAAGAATAGCAGCTTCAAATGTTGGGTGGGTGAGTGAGGACTGTGAGAAGCACGCATGCTTCTTTACTGAATCTTTCATTACCAGAGCAATGCCGCCCCCTCGCCCAGCAACACCCAACGAGTCACGAGCAAAGCCTTGTGCGGAGTAACCCGGCGGAGCAAGATCCTTTAGTTTAGCCTCATCGCCCGATGAGTGCAGCCAGGTCTCAGTAAGCAGCATGAGATCGATGTCATTGTCAGCAATAAAAGTGTTGATAGCAGAACTTTAGTGCTTTAAATTCCCACTGTCGCTGTCTTTCTCCTTTGTTCTTTCTCATTCCTACTTTGTTCAATCAATCTACTATACTATCTTCTTCTTCGCTAGACCAGTCACCCACCTTTTTTTTTTAAAATTCTTCCAGAACAAAACCCCTCATTTGTGTGTGAAGTCTGGTGTATAAGCTTGAGAATATTGGACGCTTTCTGCCAAATGGCCACAAGGGCTTCCTATGATATTTTATATGCACGTGTTTTGTTGATAGTTCATAATGATGTTTGTATTCTATTTTGTTTTTTGTAAACGGGGTTTGGAAATATTAGAGTATAGCCTCAGCGTCCCCTGCGTAGGATGCCTTTATTGTACAGTGACCGGCTGGTGGAGTGCCTTCAGTGTTACCACTGGGGTTATTTCAGCAGATCTTTTATGCGGATCAGGGGTGAGTCCTCTTCCAGCCACGTTGTGATCTTGACTTTGTGTTCCTGATTCGGCTCTTTGCAGTCCGCTGGACCTTGTAAGCAATGAATAACTAACTAACCTTTTGCAAAGCGTGCAATGATAGCGTGCATTTACCTTTGATTTGATTTTGCGCTGTTGCTAGAAGCTTTGTATAATATTGACAATTCTCATCGGTCGATATCGTTGAGAATTTTATTGAATTACTTGTTTATTATAGATCGAAGATTCTTGATCTTACGGATAAAAGCTGGTCGAATCTAAACATTATATGACGTAAGGCAGTGCATGGTTCCGGTGACGAGTTTTATTTTGATTGGGAGTTATTGTGTCATGCTGGAATGTTCGAATGTTTTCTCGATTGTAGAGAGGCTATATAAGTAATGCGCTGTCGGCTTGTTAGGATGATCTTTGTGATTTTCGGAAAGCGATCTTGTATGCAGTTGTTGATGTTTGCTGAATAAAGTTCGAAAACTTTATACGAAGACTCCTGCCTTGTTGCTGAACGAACAGTCTGCGTGGATAAACGAATTCGAGTTACACATATCAAGATTCAAGCATCGGGGCTGAATCAACTATTGATAAATATCGCTGCTGTAACAAACCAAGGTATGCAGCGGTACACAGAACGACAAAAATAAGGTCTACACATTATTATTTCCACGAGCCCATGCAAAGTGATGTGAGACTGAAGCGGCAAAGCTACATGCCAAGTTTTTTCCAGACTTATCTGGAAATACTTTGAAATTATCGGGGAAGCGGGTGAAGGGGTCGGTCTGTGTTACGTTGAAACGTGAACGATAGTTCGTGTATGACGCGTACGATAGATCTGATCGTTTTATTTTGCAAAGCATGCAATAATAGAGTGTATTTACCTTTGATTTGATTTTGCGTTGTTATTAGAATTGATTGATTGATTGATTTATTGTTGCTTTAGGTCCAGCGGACTCTTCCGAGCCAAATCAGGACCGGACAACCCCCAATCCGCATAAAAGATCTGCTGAAACAACCCCAGTGGGAAAATGGAATGCCCTCCAACGGCCAGTCACTTTACAATAAAGACATCCCACGCGGGGGACGGCTGAGGGTTGACCTCAACTACGCGAACACCCCGGTTACAAAAACAAAATAGAATACAAACATCATTATAAATCATCAAAAAAAACACATACATATAAAATGCCTATAGTGCTAAATAGTACAATCATAGGAAGCCCTAGTGACCACCCGGCAGAAAGCGTCCAACACTCCCAAGCTGATCCAACAGACCTCATACACAAACAAGGAGTCTTGTCCAGGAAGAGTTTTCAAGAAAAAAGGTAGGTCATTGATCTAGCGAAGAAGAAGATAGTATAGCAGAGTGAAGGACAGAGCAGGAATAGGAAAGAGTAAATGAGGAAGACAGCGACAGTGGGAATTTAAAGCACTAAATTTCCATAAAGTGGGGATACTATTTATACTGAAAACCCCCGGCACTCCAACGGGGGTACTGTTGCCGCAGTGAATCTGTCTTGCCTATAAAGGAAAGACAGGTTTTCAACTGTGGCTTTCACTGTTCCCTTTATAGGTTTGAACAATCTACAGTGGCAAGATTGCTCATGACCCCAAGGGGTGTTGTTGAAGAAGATTTGTATAACGTTGATAGTTTTAGTTGGTCGATATTATTTGAGAATTTTCTAGAGTTGGTTGTTTACTAACGATCGAAGTTTCGCGATGGATGTAGATAGCTGAGAAAATTCTTGGACGGTAAAGAAAGTTGTATGACGTAAGACAGTGATGACGAAGTTTCATTTTAAAGGTTGTGGTGCGTCACGCTGGCGTGTTCTAAATTGTTCTGGAGTATGAAGAGACTATATAAGTGCCGCACTGTTTCATAAACGTACCTCATGAGGGGCCGGGTAGCTCAGTTGGTAAGAGCGTCTTGCTAGTAACCGAAAGGTCGCTGGTTCGAATCCCGGATTGGTCAACGTGTGATCATATTATTTTCCCCTTTACCAACAACTGGCCCGCTGGTGTCAGTATAAATCGGTCCAGTAGTCACCTATATGCGAAAGTGTCGTGTGACTATAATCTACAAACAACAACAACAACAACAGCAAGGTCGCTGGTGTCTATTAGTTGCTAAACCCGTTTTATTCAATATCTCAAAAACGGCAACAGCGATTCTTTTTTTTTAAATTTAGTAATCTGGTAATACAGATATTTTCAATCATGGGCCATCCTTCAATAAAAGTCGATCAGTACGCCGCTCCGAATTGGACTTTATCTTTTTTAGCGTCCTAAACACATTTTTGACTTATTTCAACAATAACTGAACCGAAATTAATACTTTTTTTTTTTTACATTTGTGGATACTTTATCTACTGATAGGCAAAGCCTAACATTGGTATTTGCAGGGTATTTTTTCAAAGGTCAACATCATTGCGATGCACTATTTTCTAAACGCGTTCTGCGCTGCATTTAAAAATTGGCTCATGCGATTTTGTTTAACAATAATTTTTTGTTGCAGGTAGTTCAGATAGTAGTCTATCATTGCATGGTTTCATCTCACTTCTTTAGGATGAAGCCGTGTCACAACACCGCTTTTGAAAATGCGTTCTATTCGGTGTGATTATATGAAAATACATTTGAATTCCTTCCATCTTCTTTCTTGCTTCGTAATCAGATAATATGGATTATAGCTTGACATGCGAGCTCCACATCGCATGAATCTTGCGACAACTGTTTTATTTTAAATTATGTTCGTCTGCAAAATTGAAAGAATCACTTCTAAATGCTTGTAGACGTTTTTTTTAGTGTTTTTTTTAAGTGTTTTTTTTTTTTGGATTAATTATCTTCCTGAAAAATCCTTTGTTTTTGTTCTCTAAGAAAATTATATGTTTAAACTATTTATTTATTTCCGTGGTTTCTTTTTTGCCTTTGTAAAGACACTTTTTCTTTCTCTCCTTTCATTCTTTCTTTTTCCTTTCCTTTGCTTCCTCCACCCCCCCCCCACCCCACCCCTCCTGTTTCTTTCTGCCATTTTCTGTGGCTAAAATGATTGTATAATTTTTGTTTATTCTTGTTTATTAATTTATTACAACTTTTTGTTTCTTTACTTTTATTTTTGTGTTCGTGTTTTTGACGTGGTTTTCTTATTTTAAAAAAAAAAACAACAACAGAAGAAGGATTTCTGGGTTGTTTTATGTTTATTTCTAAGCATGTCAAACATTTGCCTTAGTAACAGTAATTAGAGGGATACCGAAAAAGAGGTGGGAGGACAACATTCGAGAATGGACTGGTTTGACACTGAGCGAAACCATCAGGGTTGCTGATGACACGGAAAGAGGGAGTACGCTAGTTTAACGATCATCTGTGGTGCCCCTACGACCTCCGAGTTACGGGATAGGAGAGGATAGGATTCTCTCCAACAATACTCGTTCCATCGTTCCATGCACCTGTTCTGATACACTACCGTTTTCTCTCAAACCTGTATCCCCACCCCATCCGAATCAAACACGCACATATGCACACACACACACACACACACACACACACACACGCGCGCGCGCGCGCGCGCACACACAAACACACATTGACATTTTTTGACATTTTGTCTCCTTTTTTACGAACTTTTAAATCTTTTAACGCTAACGTTAACCCTAATTCTTTCACTAACCTTAACCCTTACCCTAAATCTTTCTCTAACGGAACACTCTTTTGACGTCAACATAACGAGGGCCATCAAACGAACGTGGTAGATTTTCACGTACTTCGTGAAAACAACGCAGTCTACACATAAAAACGCGCGCGCACGCGCTCGCACACACACACACACACACACTCGCACACACACACCCACACACCCAGCATAGTGATTTGCACATATTGAACACAGCTATATAACGTTTTAAGAATCACAGCATTGTTTAACTGCAATAACATTACGTGAATATATGTAACAGCACCTTCAAATTATTGCGACGCGAGATCTGAAAACATGAACACAGTCATCGTATTAAGAAACGGTTTCAAGTTTACCGTTGAACGCTTTTAATGTACTGTTTAACTTTCACTGACTGGACAGTCAAATTTTGACAATCACATTATAACTGGAACGTTTAAAGCTCAAACACATCTTACATTGTGATAACATATTACATTTTGAACACAGTTTAGTTTGTAAACACATAGAAAATTTAAGTCTATTGAATCCACCTACCACTGCAATGACTTTTTAGTCTGAAACCTGGAATTAAGCTTGCGATTTTCATAACATGATTGCAGTCTTAAATGCAAATAACATCTTACTTTGTACCGTAGTCTTCCAATGTTGAATAGACCTTAAGTTACAAAAGCTTACAGTCTTAAATCTCGATAAAATCTTACAATAACATCTTAGTCCTAAAAGTTAATCAAATCTTTCTATTGACACGTAGTATACTGAATGTTAAAAGACGTCTTACTTTGTAATGCCACTTTGGTCTTGAATACTGAACATAACTTATTTTGTAATGCCAACATAATCTTTAATCTTGCACACTTAGGTATAAAAACTCTGTCGTCTTAATAAACACATCTTATTTCGTAATGAGATCTTAGTCTTAAATGTAAAACACATCTTACTTAATAATGCATTATTTTTCCAAAGTTGAACACATCTTATTTCGTTAGCTTGAAACATCATGATCTTAAGTATTGAACACATCTTTCGTTGGAAAGAAAAATTTGTATTGACATCGTCTTTTTAAAATCATAAAAATATTTTACTTTGTAAAGAAGGTATGGTCGTATTTGTTAACATACATTATAATATAATAACATGCACCAAGCATCTTATTAACACCTTGGGTGCCTTGAGTTGGAGCCTGTTTGGGCCAGCACCTTGAGAAACTAAGCTGTAGAGAGCTACATAACATAACATTCAGTTCATTTCCTAGTTCATTTTGAAATGACATCATAGTCTTAAACCTTTCCCACAGCTGAGTCCACAATAACATAAATTTTAATCATGAAAAAAGTTTCTAACGTTGCAATATTTATTTTATCTTGTTCAAGTTAGTACGACTTTCTACCTCTCAATCATTAATTACTTATAATTAATTAGTATTAACTTATATTCTTCAACAACAAGAGTAATAATATGTAAAGCTCTTCTTCGATTAAAAAACAAGATTTTTTTTCCTAGATACAGAATGTAAAATTTGTTTGACCCGGACTCAACTCTTCTACAAGTAGTTGTAAAGTTCGAGCACATTAATGTTTATCTGATGAAATCATGAGCACATTTATTAATGTGGGGCATTCTAAATTAACCATTTGACAATAATGAAGTAGCGTTAGCATTTTGTTAGTCATATCCTATCCTATCCCGTAACTCGAAAGTCGGGGCACCAAAGATGATCATTTAACCAGTATACTCCATCTTTCTCTGTCCTTAGCAACCCTCATGGTTTCGCTCAGTGTCAAGCCAGTCTTTTCTCGAATGTTGTCCTACCACCTCTATTTCTGTCTCCATCTTCTTCTGCCTCCTTGCACCGTGCCTCGCAGGGTGGTCTTTGCAGGGTCTGATGATCTAGTGACGTGGCCATACCATCGGAGTTTCAGTTTCTTCACCACTGTGAGCATGCCATCGTGTTGTCAAATGGTTTGTGTGATGGTCTGTCGGACTTTGTCTTTGGTGATGTGCTGGGTTTAGGAAATGCCCAGAAGTCTTCTGTACCACCTCATTTCCATGCTTTGTATTCTTCGTTGTGGTTTTGCAGGGAGGGTCCATGTTTCGCAAGCGTATTGGAAGATGGATATGACAAGGGAGCGCAGCAGCATTACTTTGGAATGTAGACTGATGGTCCTGTCTTTCCAAATGGGCTTCAACCTTGTCATGGCAGCAGTTGTTTGTGCGATCCTGCGATTAAAAGAAATAAACAAACAAAGGAATGACCATGCATAAAACAAGCAATATAAATTTTAGAAAAGAATGCACTCAAGCAACAAAGAAAGAAAGAATGGGGGAGAGAGAGAGAGAGAGAGAGAGAGAGAGAGAGAGAGAGAGAGAGAGAGAGAGAGAGAGAGAGAGAGATTAAAAAGTGGAAAGAGCGTGCATTACACGAATAACATACACGGACAGCTAGAAGAACGAAAATTAGATTCAGAACAGCAAGAAAAGAATAAACCAGATGGAACCAGAACAAGGACAACAAGATGGAGAGCCATTCAAATATATCCTTTGATAAACACACACACTGCTAACAAAACAATTCAGCATTTTCCAAAGTGGTAAATTTTCGAGAATTTCTTTTTTTTTAAATCCCAAATAAGCAAAATTAAAAACATGAAATGATTCGCCCCTCTTTGAAGTTCTATGAGCATACTGACATTGATCGAAGTCTTTTTTTTTCTCTCCAAATGTTGATGAATTAAATCCTAAAATGCAATAACCAACAGTAGCAACACGCTGAACACAAACAATAATAACACCTACTACAACGGCAGCAAAAATAACACAAAAAACAGCGACAGAAACAACAAAAATAGCCACCACGGGGCACAGCAACGGCAACCACACCAAAGGCGCTCACAACAATCCATCATTAAGTGCAACAAACAACAACGTGCCCCATCTCTCTTCAATGCATGCAATTTCAAGGTCATGAAATCAAGCGCTGTTTTGATACAATGAAGCTCAACATGCGCTTTTGACACACACACACACACACACACACACACACGCACACACACAAAAGGATTGAGATGGCGAGACCGCTGAATGAATTATGTTATTAATTCAATCGCAATGCAATTTATTAAGGGAATTCAAAACTCCATTTAAAAAATTGGCACCAAAGCTAGGGAGGGGGGGGGGTGGTTGGAGGGAGAGGGGATGAGAGACAAATGGACCTAAAAAGTGTTGGAAATTTTATGGAGTGTTTGATTCTGGAGAAACGGGGATTGGGTGTGAAATGGGGTACGAAGGAGAAATATAATGTTTCCCGGTCGGATGTGTTCGATTTAGAGGGAGCGATGTTATTATCGTTCAAATTTCTTTTGGGCTTTTGATTTACCCCCCCCCCCACCTCCCACCCCTCACCCTTCCGGAAAAAAAATTATAAAAAAATAAATAAATAAAATCCTATCCTATCCTATCCTGTCCCATAACCCGAAGGTCGTAGGGGCACCACAGATGATCGTTTAACCAGCATACTCCATCTTTCTCTGTCCTCAGCAGCCCTCATGGCTTCGCTCAGTGTCAAACCAGTCCATTCTCGAATGTTGTCCTCCCACCTCTTTTTCGGTCTCCCCCTTCTTCTACCTCCTTGCACTGTGCCTTGCAGAATGGTCTTTGCAAGGCCTGATGATCTGGTGACGTGGCCATACCATCGGAGTTTCCGTTTCTTCACCACTGTGAGCAGGTCATCGTGTTGTCCAATGGCTTGTGTGATGGTCTGTCGGACTTCGTCGTTGGTGATGTGTTGGGTATAGGAAATGCACAGAAGTCTTCTGTAGCACCTCATCTCCATGCTTTGTATTCTTCGTTGGAGATCTGCTGTGAGGGTCCATGCTTCGCAAGCATATAGGAAGATGGAGATGACCAGAGAGCGCAGCAGTCTTACTTTGGAATGTAGACTGATGGTTCTGTCTTTCCAAATGGGCTTCAACCTTGTCAGGGCAGCAGTTGTTTGTGCGATCCTGGAGAGGACTTCCTGTCGAGACCCATTGTCTGACACAATGGCTCCTAAATATTTGAAGCTGTGCACTGTGTTGAGGGATTGGCCTTGTACTTTGATGTCCGTGTTGATGCCATTGGTGTTGTTGGTCATCATTTTGGTCTTCTCTGCACTTATTTCCATTCCATAAGCTCTGGAGGTGGTGTCAAGCCTCTGTACAAGCTGTTCAAGTTCTTGTTCCTCTCCAGCCAATCCATCAATATCATCCGCAAAACGAAGATTGGAGATTGCTCTGCCCCCTATGCTGACTAAATAAATAAAATAAAATAAAATAAAGAAAGCGAGTAGAAGGAGGAGTAGAATATGGAGTTAGGAGGTAGAAATTAATTGCTGAAATTCCGTCGAGTGTGTTCGTCATGAGTGAGAGAGAGAGGGAAGGAGGTGCGAGAGGGGGGAGGGGGGGGGGAGAATGGAAGTGACAAAAAATAATTGTTTAGGAAATCGGGGCGAAATCGTGACAGATGCAGGAAAGGGAAGTTCGAAATAAAAACATCAGAAGCCCTGAGAAAATCAAAACGTGTTGAAAGATTAAAGCCCTAGCTTAACTGGGCGAGACAAACCGAACCTTGTCTCGGCGAACCAAAGGTCAAAAATGCGGTTTTATTCTTAATTGGGTCTTCCCGAGACCAGCTGAGACGAGACAGGAGATCGGGCGTCACGGCGAGCTCTTTCGTTTCTGAACTGGGTCTATTTTTAGCTGCGTCGAAACTGACATACCTGACAAAGTTACGTTAGCAACAATGGCGGCCTTCGATCGTGAATTGAAAACTGCAGAAGATTTTGGCGTTGTTCTAGCGCTGTATGTCCTAAGCGAGAACGAAGGGGCAGCAGAAAGAGAAAGACAGCAAAAGGCAACACTTCCCTATGTGTTGCAAAGGCACCAGCAAGGTGCATTTCATGCACTGGTGCAAGAGTTGGCTGAACAGCTCAGTGGCTATTCAATGATTTATTATTTTTACTGATTCAGTATTTTCACTGTTCTCTAGTCTAAATTAAGTTTGGATTTGGTGCACCTACTTATTTTAAGTGTTGTAGTATTTCTTTAGATCAGTTGTCATTGACTTTGATAGATTTGTCAGCAAATCAAAATAGTGTCTCGGGCAGGTTTGCTGCGCACGAACGGCAAGACAAAAGGCCGGCCCGCGACACGGCGAGACATGTCTCGATGTTCTCGCCGATCCTGTCTCGGATTGCTCGCCGAGCCTAGTTAAGGGCAAGGATGGTTCGGGTGTCTCGCCGAGACTGTCTCGGGTGTCTCGCCGAGACAAGGTTCGGGTTTGTCTCGCGCAGTTAAGCTAGGGCTTAAGGGATGGAAACAGAGAGAGAGAGAGAGAGAGAGAGAGAGAGAGAGAGAGAGAGAGAGAGAGAGAGAGAGAGAGAGAGAGAGATATGCAGACAGAGACAGAGTTGATCAGTAAACGATAATAGATTGACGTGCGTATAGAGTTTTTTTTTTTTTTTTTTTTTTTGCTAGACATTCAGAGAGAGAGAAAGAGAGAGAGAGAGAAAGAGAGAGAGAGAGAGAGAGAAAGAGAGAGAGAGAGAGCAGTCAGAGGGGGGTATGGGTGAAGTGGGAGACAGAAAGAGCCAGGGAGATATAATAAACTATGAAACCGATAACAACAAACACAACAACAGCAAGAAGAACAACAGCAACGTATTATTCACATAGCGCAGATCTCGAAAAATTTCCACTACAGCATATTATATGGGCATCCGCTAGTCGTGGCTGGGCAGTGTTGCGTAACACTTGACCCAGGGGCCAAGTTCAGCGTTCTTGGCAGAGAAAACTGGCCAACAGCCAGTTGAAATGTAAGCCGCTCAAGCAGACCTTGATCCGTGCGTGATCACTTATCTGACTGAAAGAGAGAGCCATTACTTTTGACCTGACAGATGGTCACTTTGAAAAAAAAAAAGATACGATAACTACATGTCTGTTATACTCTAGGCATCTACAATGCAATGTCAAACATTCTGGATTCTCTAAAGGTCAACGAATATTCAGTAGTTATCTCCGGTCACTCTCATTTAAGTGCAACGATCAACATTATGGACCTCTATGACCAAGTCAATTGGAAATATTGTAAAGACTGCTTTCATACAGATATTTTAACGCCGAGTTCGTGTTGCTTTTGCAGATACCTAGGTAAAACCAACGGTTGTATTTTGTTATATTAACGATGCTACGTAGATGTATTTTGTCATTTATCTTAGATGAATACAACGAGACCTACTCCTTCCACTCCTTCGTCGTAATGTTTTGAGGACAAAAACAACAACAAAAACAGCAATAATAATAATAATAATAATAATAATAATAATAATAATAATAATAATAATAATAATAATTGCTATATACGCGCTTTTACCCAAATCACCAGTGAGGTTCAAAGCGCGGTGATTTGTACCAACATACATATTCACATGTTTCACAACCTATCCTATCCTATCCTATCCCGTAACTCTGAGGTTACTGGGGCACCACAGATGATCGTTTAACCAGCGTACTCCATCTTTTTCTGTCCTCAGCAGCCCTGATGGTTTTGCTCAGTGTCAAGCCAGTCCATTCTCGAATGTTGTCCTCCCACCTCTTCTTCGGTCCCACTCTTCTTCTACCTCCTTGCACTGTGCCTTGCAGGAAGGTCTTTGCAAGGCCTGATGATCTGGTGACGTGGCCGTACCATCGGAGTTTCCATTTCTCACCACTGTGGGCAGGTCATCGTGTTGTCCAATGGCTTGTGCCGGACTTTGTCGTTGGTGATATGATGTGTATAGGAAATGCCCAGAAGTCTTCTACGTAGCACCTCATCTCCATGCTTTGTATTCTTCGTTGTAGATCTGTTGTAAAGGTCCATGTTTCACAAGCATATTGGAAGATGGAGATGACAAGGGAGCGCAGCAGCCTTACCTGGGAATGTAGACTGATGGTCTTCTGGATTCTCTAATCTATTTCCAAATGGGCTTCAATCTTCACAACCACACACAACACACATCTATCATGTAAACGTGTGGTGTAAAGCCAAGGAAAATCGCTATTAGAAGACAGAAAAGAAATCGAATTTTGAAACTTTAGATTAGACAACACAGATTGGGAATTGTGATCTTTGATCCTGGAATAGAAGGGAATGTCACAAGAGGTTAGTTTGGACACTGCAGTAAGGCTTGACGCCTCTAAAAGTTCATCCTTCTTTGGCCTTGGTAACTTAAATTCGAGGCCTAGAAGACGACAAAAATTAGGATTGTTCTAAGCATGTGTAGGGAAAATTTTCGCTAGGTATGCCGTGACAAAATCCAGTTGACCTATATCCGTCAGCCCTTGCGAGGGTACTAAGGTTTATGGGATATCACGGGCTTTAGCTGGGCACACCGTTAACGTCAGTCTTTGTTTAAACCGCACCCGAGAGGGACCAATGCGCTGAAAGTTCTCTCTCAGAAGACTACACAGGTGACGGGTGAAATCCATTCAACCCAGTATAGCCATAGCCTGACATTGTCAGAAAGGTAAATGATCGATCTTTTATTTTACAACGATTTATTGATATTATTATTGGATTATGCTTGTGAAGTCTTGCCATGTTTTATAATTGTGAATGTTGTTAAACTTTGCTTGACCACGTGGCTGACCCACGCAACCGGTTTTCGAGACCAGGAGGTAGCCCCTACTGACCAACTGTTGTTTCTCCTATTGGTATTTCTGCGGAGAATGTGTATATTATTAATAACTTCTCCCTGTGTTTATTTTAACCATGATATATATATATATATATATATATATATATATATATATATATATATATATATATATATATATATATATATATATATATATATATATATATATACATACATATATATATATATATATATATATATATATATATATATATATATATATATATATATATATATATATATATATATATATATAGATATATAGATATATATATAGATATATGAATTTTATTGGAGATTCCAGTGGACCACGGACTTAGAAGATTGTTCGTCTCGTATCTGTATAAGTGGAGACGATCTCGCTGAGGGCTGTTTTTGCCAACAGTGAGACGCTCTGTACTCCCTTTGTAAGCAAGGTGTTGCAGAAACTCGTCTTATGTTTTGCAGACGAGCAGGCTTGGTCCGCGGCAGGAGATAGACCCCATTGAGAGCCATCCCGGACACGCAGCCTGCAACTGAGCAGCACCGCACCTCGACGTCCCAGCTAAGTGCCATAGACTAAGTGCACGAACACTGATCTATAGCCAGGGACTGTCCGGTAGTCCACTCTTCCGGAAAAAGAACATAAGGCAAAACAAGAATAAAGCCCAGGGATGGCACAGTAGCCAGAACAGTTACATTACATTACATGATTATTGCTTTAGGTCCAGCGGACTCTTCCGAGCCAAATCAGGCCCGGACAACCCCCAATCCGCATAAAAGATCTGCTGAAACAACCCTAGTGGTAACACTGAAGGCTCTTCACCAGCCAGTCACTTTAAAATAAAGACATCCCACGCAGGGGACGCTGAGGCTGTACTCTAATTTATGGAACCCCCGTTTACAAAAACAAAATAGAATACAAACATCATTATAAATTATCAACAAAATACAGACATATAAAATACCTACGTTGCTAAATAATAACATCATAAGAAGCCCTAGTGACCACCTGGCAGAAAGTGTCCAATATTCCCAAGCTGATCCAACAGACCTCACACACAAACAAGGAGTCTTGTCCCGGAAGAGTTTTCAAGAAAAAAGGTAGTTGACTGGTCTAGCGAAGAAGAAGATAGTATAGCAGATTGATAGAACAGAGCAGGAATGAGAAAGAACAAATGAGAAAGACAGCGACAGTGGGAATTTAAAGCACTAAAATTTCCATAAAGTGGGGATACTATTTATACTGAAGCCCCAGGCACCCCAACGGGGGGATCGAGAACAGTAGCAGAATAGATCCATCAAAGATCTACCCATTCTCCGAACTACTCAAAGTGACTTTTGGGCTGTTAAGTTAATCCTAATTATATTACGTTTTGGACATTCAATCAATAAGTTAATGTAGTGCTTATATAAATAGGTATAGAGTAGAGGAAATAAATGTGTGATATTTACTGTTAACAACTGGACTACCTATGATTTATAACCGTGCGAGAGCTAGTGTGTCAGTGAATCTTATTTTACACTTTTCTCCTTATCTCTGTTACCCCATCCTCACACAGACCGGCCCAAAAATATAAAGGTATTAAGTTTAGTCATAGGGCGATCTAACTAGCCGATCTCCGCCGACGAACGATGAGTGGGTAATAGCTTACCTGTGTATCACATTCCTTGAAGTCCGCCTCAGAGTAATGATCCTTGAGGCTTCGCCACTTCTCGCCCATACTATATAGTTATAGTTACCGGCATAATGGTACCAATTAGTTCGTTCGTTTCATAGATTGGAGTCCCTGGACACGTTAGCATATAAGGGACGTGAATATGAAGTTTTGTATAGTAATAAGATGGAGTGGTATAATAAGAAGTCTATAATTATGTAGTAAGTCGTACAGGAGGTGAGCGCACAAGGCATCAAAGAAATGTGGGGACAGACGCTCAAAGGTGGGGAAGGTGGGTCGTCTCTAAACAGACTCAATAAGTTGTGGCGATGGTGCCGTGCCGTATCTTGGAATCTTGGAAGAGGAGACGTGGCGATGGAGCCATAGAACCTTGCGAGGAAATCATGTGTAGAAGGCAAACGCCAGCGCCGCCTGATAGTAGTAAAAGCTGGAAGTAGCCAAAGAGTAGAGTAACAGGCAGCAGAGCGGCGCGGTACCTCTTAACCATCCGCCGTCGGCGCTCAGTCAATGGAGCCCACAGATATAGTAGAAAATGGAGTGTGAGAACTGAGGTGGAGTGTCGCCGGAGCAGCGGGAACTCCCAAGCCGCCAAAGAAAACAGCGAGTCCCCAATCGTCAAAGCGATGGCAACCCCTAAAATCCCATAGCGACAATAGCTGGGGTCTGAACGCCTCCTATGAGCAGACGTGGGCCGAAGCCTAGTTGTTGCTAGTCGCACGTCGGCTGACCGCCACAGTGGTAGATGTAGGTCGGCTTGGCTTGACCGCCGCAATGGAAGATACCGGTCGGCATGACCGCCGCAATGGAAGATGCAGGTCGGCAGGAAATGTGCTTATCACTTCTGCGTGTGGTGAATGCAGGGGCTACGAGAAACCGTGTGATTGTGGTACCAATGCCCAATTTGTTGACCTATTAGCAGTAGAGTAGAGGCCAGTCCTAGCCTTTTTAATCCTACCATGAAAAATGTCCCTTTAAGTAATAATCTGATTTAAAAGGTCTGCCCGATGTCAGCTAAGGTGTATCGCACCTCACATAGTTATTTTAACAAATCCGAGCATCTCGTTTGTCCTATTATTTTAACATTCGGTGCTTATTTCACTTTTTTTGTTAAGGTGACCATACATCTTGCAGGATGGCCTTTACAAGGCCTGATGCTCTGGTGACGTGACAATACCATCGAAGTTTCCGTTTCTTCACCACTGTTAGCAAGTCATCGTGTTTAACCATATCTTGTGCGATGGTCTGTCGGACTTCGTCGTTGATGATATGCTTGGTATAGGAAATGCCCAGAAGTCTTCTGTAGCCGCTCATCTCCATGATTTGTATTCTTCTTTGTAGATCTGCTGTGAGGGTCCATCCTACAAGGCACGGTGCAAGGAGGCAGAAGAAGAGGGAGACAGAAAAAGAGGTGGGAGGACAACATTCGAGAATGGACTGGCTTAATACTGAGTGAAGCCATGAAGGCTGTTGAGGACAGGGAAAGATGGAGTACGCTGGTTAAACGATCATCTGTGGTGCCCCAACGACTTTCGAGGTATGTAATAGGATAGGATAGAATAGGACTATACACCCACACGTCGAATTTCCCCGGGTAAATGAAAAAACTCAAGTCATCATGCTATAGTGTATCGCACCTCACATAGTTATTGTAACAAGACCGATTATTAAAGACGGTTGTCCTAGTAGCCTGCAAGATTGTGAAGCGGCTGACAAGTGTTAAACAGCCCAAGGTCTCCACGATCCAAAGCATGTCTGGCATATGCCTTACAGAAGAACAAGAAGTATTAGACATTGCTCTGTGAGTTCGGGCATTAAATAGAATAGACCCAACGTTTCCCGGCGTGTCGTAAGAGGCGACTAAAAGGGGTGATGCAGCAATTCTTCAACTATTCAGTATGTATCTAGTTAACTAATGCATAAGTTTTAAAATCTGTGATTGTCAGTGCTAGAATGATACGCAGAGTTTGATGATTGTATATTTTTCTTAAGATGCTTTATAACGTTTATAATTTTATAATTGTCACCGCCACAACTCCCCCTGGGTAGACGCCACAAACAAACACCTTACACACGCAGACAACCCAGACAGAATGACAGTTTCCCGCAGACGTGAAGCGATGATAACACAACAATTATATATACAACTTTCAAGCTATTTATTCATTCATACCACACACTCATTCACATACAACATTTACACATGAAACGAGAAAAATGGTGATGGAACAATCAATGGGTCGATGAACAATGAAATGGAAATGTCAGATGAACGGGGGTTGCTGATCAACCACGTCTAACTAACGACTGTGCAACGCCAATGTCCAGGCACAGAGGGGGCAAGTGTCAAGAGGGGGACAAACAAAGAACGAGCCGACCTGATAGTAGGGTGTCGCTGTTGATGTCTCCGCAAGGTAGCTGCCTCCTCGTTGTGGTTGTTACTGGGCTGTCGCTGTTAAATCCAGGCGCTGTGGTGTCGCCACTCCCTCCGCCGCTGACGACGACGATGATGATGATGATGACGCTGTAGTTGCGGCGGCCCTGCCGCCGTCGACGCCTCTCAGCCTGACTCCTCCTGCCGGCCACCTTGTAACGCCGAGGCTAGGTCCCGCAACAGACGTCACGATCACGCGGGAAAGATGGGGTTGTGGAATGATGAGGATGTTCGCAAACGTGGACGCGGACGAATGGGTGGTGATGATGATGTGGGTCCAACGACCGGATGTCGTCGTCGTCGTCGCGCTGAAGAATTCGACGAACTTCCGAGCGACGAACAAAGACTTTCGAACCTGCAACATGCTTGCCGTATTGTTAATGTCAAGTCCACCCGATTCTGTCCCCCTCCCTCCTCACACTCTCCCCCCTTACTACACTAACTAATTCCTGTATCTTGAGGAAGCGCCACTGCTGTCCATTTCACTTCCCTTGACTACTTTTACTGTCTCTTGTAATCAACCACATAATTCAAAAACTAAATGACATTATGAATGCATGAAATGAACAATGCTGCAAATGAATACATGAAATCATCAACACATTATCCATCTTGAGCAACCGCAACTTCAACAACAGCAACCACTTCCATCCTACCTTCATCACACTTCACCCCCATTTTCCTCCCTCATTCTCCCTCCTCAGTCGCACCCTTCCTCTCCTCGGTGCAACCATAATTCCCCCAGCCTCACGCACAGCTATCGTTCAACACCCCAAACAGCCGGCCATCGGTCATTAGCACAGTAAAGGAAAATCACCATCACACTCACCCAACGGCTCGATTGTAACAGTACCTGTAGCTAGCCACTTTCCCACTGCTTGCCTACACAGTACTCCAAGTAAGGTAATCCAGTGCGTAGTAGTTTTCCGTTAGTGGACAATACCTCGACACTACCTACCACAAACTCACAAACTTAGTTATTTGCTCACACTTTTCCTTGAGCTTGCTACTACCACAGTAACATTTCCAACTAGGCTTTTCCTAGAACCAATTATTATTTACGTTAATAATCGTTCCAACCTTACTTCGAGAACAAAACCACCCAGAGAAAACAAGACCGCACGTCTCTCCGTGTCTCTGCCAAAACCTGTTCTGCCTAACAGTGAACACATTCCCAAAACTGGCTGGCCAAACTATGCTGTTCAAAAATCACGCTTTCCACGCATAACCATACAACGACACCGCGCAGTTACCACCCCAACTCATTAACTCCCCACCCGCGCTTACTACTCGGTTTCAACACAGGCTGCCCTGTGACACACACCCCTCCCAAGACGAAACTACGGAGAGGTCAAAACTTAATCTTCCACAGGGTCAGATCTGCTGAGGAAATCCGCTTCGATGTTGTCTCTTCCTGGAATCGGTCGAACTGTGAAGACATAGGCCTGCAACTGCATAGCCCATCGGGTGAGTCTGGCACGGTTGAAGTGCGTCCGTCCTCCAGATGAATTCCTCCTCCAATACTGGTAGCTTTACCACTGGCTCACTGGTCAGCGCTCTCTTCAACTTGTTGAAAGCTTCCTGGCAGTCATCCCTTCTGTTGACCTCTCCCTTCTTCCTTACTCGCACGATCGGTGCTCTGTACGGCGATGTACACGACTCAATAACCCCCAACTCCAGCATCGGTTCCACTACACTCTTGGCGACTTCCATATGCGAAAATGGTAGCGGATGCTGTCGGTTACGTTCAGGGCTGTCGTCGGTCGACATCACCTCGCACTCGTCCAGGTTGGTTAGCGGCAGTGCTCTCTCATGTAGCGCAGATAGCTCCGTGTCTATCTGTATGTCCCCTGGCCCTTCGCTCGCTTGAAGCGGTATCTGTGGTACAGCACCCTGATAGCTGACGTCTGAGGTTCCCTCTGTTTCAGTTTGGTCCAACACGACGGCCACCGTCGGCTGTGGTTCCGCTCGGCGTTCCACATAGCGCTTCCGCACGATCGTGTGGTACGGTTTCCTGTTCTTGCCGACCCTCTGCACTGGTACCTTCCTGGCTCTCCCCTTCGGCGTCGTTCGCTGGCACACGTCGCATGAAGTACAGTACTTCCGGACATCGCGGCACATCCCAGGCCAGTAGAACTTGGTCCACACCTGATCTAGGGTCTCCTTGGCTCCTCGGTGTTCAGCCATAGGCGTGTCGTGTCCCACGCGTAGCACCTCCGGTCGAAGCTTGGCTGGTACCACCAACTGACTGCGATCCACCTTGTCCTGTCCTGTGTACTCGCGGTACAAAAGGCCCCGCTTCCAGACAAATGCCACTTGCCCCTTGCCACGTTGCTCCTTTCCTGCCTTCCGGTCCGCTAGCTGTCGCACCTTTGCAAGTTCGTTGTCTTCCAACTGTAGTTGACGAATCTCCTTTGGCGTCGCGACGATGTTTATACTCGGTCCGACCACCCATGGTTCCGCAGCGTCTTGCTCCTTGGCTGGCTGCGCTCGCGTCTGCACAGCGCAACACTCAGCACTCCCCTCGGCAAACACTGGCAGTGCTGTATCACGTTGCTGTTCTGTCTTCGCCCAGTTGCCGATCACCACTGGGTAGATCAAATCCGGCACCACCACTACCTCCACTCTCCCGGTGTAGAACGGTGATTCGAACTGCACCCACGCTGTCGGCAGTGATCTGGATAACTGGCGAATGGCGAATCCGACACGCTGCGTGCGTCCCGTGTACACAAGGTTGGCAACCTCTCCCTTCCGCAGGCAAATCAAGTCGGCCCCCGTGTCCCTCACAGCCGTCAGCGGAACACCTTCCACTACCACTTGGCTCTGGAACCGAGGATCTCCCTCCTTGCCTGCCTCCTTCAAGATGCGCAACGCTGCTCCACTCCGCTCGCTGCGTTTCGGACAATCTCGCTTCAGGTGCCCCTTCTGCCCACAGCTGTAGCACTCTCGCTTGTCCGGCGAGTTGGGTCGTGGTCCCGCTGGCTTGCGACCCTCGCTCTTGTCCCTGGGTGTAAAGGGTTGACGTGGTGGGAAACGTAGGTTGGTTCCCGCCCTGGCGTCGACGTACTGCTGTGCTAACGTCGCGGCCTCCTCCACCGTTGCTGGGTTGCGCTCGCGCACGAACGTGACCAGTTCTGGCGTCAAACCGTTGACCATCTGCTCCATCAACACCAGGTCCAGTAAGTCCGCATACGTGGCCTTCTTGTTCGCTAGTCCCATCCAGCGCTCCAGGAACAACTCTGACTTCCGCAGATACTGTTTGAAAGTCTCTGGTGGCTCCCTTCTTAGCTGGCGAAACTTCTTGCGATACGTCTCGGCCGTCAGGTTGAAACGCACCAACAACGCTGCCTTCAGGATCTCGTAGTCGGCAGAGTCGTCCTCGTTCAGGCCAACGTAAACTTCCCTCGCCTTCCCCTTCAGCAAGGTCCCCAAGCGAATAGCCCACGTGTCCTTCTTCCAGTCTTGAGCCTTGGCGAACCGCTCGAACTGACACAAGTAGGTTTCTAGGTCGTCCTTATCCTCGAAGAACGGTAACCTAAGCTTGACCGTCTCGAACTCGGGTTGACGATTCCTGCGGTTCCCGGCGCCTTGCAACGTCAGCTGCGCCATCGCTAGTTCGTGCTCTCTCTCCCTCTCTCTCTCTCTCCGATCTGCGTCTTTCTCCCTCTCTGCTTGGTCCATCGCGTAGTCTAACGCTGCCTGGCCCTTCAACCCTTCGCGCTTGGCGAGTCTCAAGATCCTCTCGACCGGTGTCTCGTCCGCGAACGGTCCTGTCCTTGGCGTCGGTGCCGCCTCGATCTTGTAGACTGAACGGTAGGGGTTGGTCTCGAACCTCTTCAGCCTCGTTGCGTCGCTCAGACGATCCTGGTCTCCGTAGAAGTCGGCGCCCGTCGACATCCCGCCAGTCGCACCAAATCCCGTCACAAAAGGATCACTCACTGTGCCTCTGGCCTCGAACGTCGTCAACTCGTCGTCTGCTGACCCACGACGCGATGACCTGACCGGCGATCTCCGTTGCTCGATCGTAGAAGGTAGGTCGGTGACTCCTGAATCCACCGCTGACGTCATCGCCCGCTCGTCCATCGTGACACCCACGCGAGAACGCGTACGAGCCGCAATCGGTGACACTCCTTCAGTCTCCTCGATCGATGCCATCCTGCTTAAGGAAAGCAACAACAACCAACAACAACAAGTCAAAGTCCTACAACCCTACCTAACCTAGCCTAGCCTTAGATACTAACCTACCTATCTAAGCTATCTTCCTTACCTATCACCCACCTCCTCCCACTCAAACAGTGGAAACTGGCCTGCAAGGTAGCGAACCGGTTGGAGAGTGCAATGGCCCCTTCCCTCACGTGTGGTCGAACCTAGGCCGGCTGTGAGCCTCCGCTGAACAGCGACCTGACTCCCTCCAACCACCCGCTGGGGTGCACACTCTCACCGAGTCACGCCTCACACACTCGGACACCACAAGACAATCACGAGACAACTTCACGTCTGGGCACACTCACACCATACCCTGCATCTCCACCAAATGTCACCGCCACAACTCCCCCTGGGTAGACGCCACAAACAAACACCTTACACACGCAGACAACCCAGACAGAATGACAGTTTCCCGCAGACGTGAAGCGATGATAACACAACAATTATATATACAACTTTCAAGCTATTTATTCATTCATACCACACACTCATTCACATACAACATTTACACATGAAACGAGAAAAATGGTGATGGAACAATCAATGGGTCGATGAACAATGAAATGGAAATGTCAGATGAACGGGGGTTGCTGATCAACCACGTCTAACTAACGACTGTGCAACGCCAATGTCCGGGCACAGAGGGGGCAAGTGTCAAGAGGGGGACAAACAAAGAACGAGCCGACCTGATAGTAGGGTGTCGCTGTTGATGTCTCCGCAAGGTAGCTGCCTCCTCGTTGTGGTTGTTACTGGGCTGTCGCTGTTAAATCCAGGCGCTGTGGTGTCGCCACTCCCTCCGCCGCTGACGATGACGATGATGATGATGATGACGCTGTAGTTGCGGCGGCCCTGCCGCCGTCGACGCCTCTCAGCCTGACTCCTCCTGCCGGCCACCTTGTAACGCCGAGGCTAGGTCCCGCAACAGACGTCACGATCACGCGGGAAAGATGGGGTTGTGGAATGATGAGGATGTTCGCAAACGTGGACGCGGACGAATGGGTGGTGATGATGATGTGGGTCCAACGACCGGATGTCGTCGTCGTCGTCGCGCTGAAGAATTCGACGAACTTCCGAGCGACGAACAAAGACTTTCGAACCTGCAACATGCTTGCCGTATTGTTAATGTCAAGTCCACCCGATTCTGTCCCCCTCCCTCCTCACACTCTCCTCCCTTACTACACTAACTAATTCCTGTATCTTGAGGAAGCGCCACTGCTGTCCATTTCACTTCCCTTGACTACTTTTACTGTCTCTTGTAATCAACCACATAATTCAAAAACTAAATGACATTATGAATGCATGAAATGAACAATGCTGCAAATGAATACATGAAATCATCAACACATTATCCATCTTGAGCAACCGCAACCTCAACAACAGCAACCACTTCCATCCTACCTTCATCACACTTCACCCCCATTTTCCTCCCTCATTCTCCCTCCTCAGTCGCACCCTTCCTCTCCTCGGTGCAACCATAATTCCCCCAGCCTCACGCACAGCTATCGTTCAACACCCCAAACAGCCGGCCATCGGTCATTAGCACAGTAAAGGAAAATCACCATCACACTCACCCAACGGCTCGATTGTAACAGTACCTGTAGCTAGCCACTTTCCCACTGCTTGCCTACACAGTACTCCAAGTAAGGTAATCCAGTGCGTAGTAGTTTTCCGTTAGTGGACAATACCTCGACACTAACCTACCACAAACTCACAAACTTAGTTATTTGCTCACACTTTTCCTTGAGCTTGCTACTACCACAGTAACATTTCCAACTAGGCTTTTCCTAGAACCAATTATTATTTACGTTAATAATCGTTCCAACCTTACTTCGAGAACAAAACCACCCAGAGAAAACAAGACCGCACGTCTCTCCGTGTCTCTGCCAAAACCTGTTCTGCCTAACAGTGAACACATTCCCAAAACTGGCTGGCCAAACTATGCTGTTCAAAAATCACGCTTTCCACGCATAACCATACAACGACACCACGCAGTTACCACCCCAACTCATTAACTCCCCACCCGCGCTTACTACTCGGTTTCAACACAGGCTGCCCTGTGACAATAATCTCATGTCTAACCCATGTGTGTGTAGATGTGTGTGTGTGGGTGTGGGTGTTTGTGGGTAGGTGTTTTATTTATTTATGTTGAAGTGCAATAAGGACATGTAGTGTGATATGTATTTTAAGTTTTACAATGTGTCGGAAATGTTCTTGTTAATATGTACATAAGCGTGATTACACGTACATGTTTACATGTTTATAGTATTGTTACATTTTATTACCTTTTGCTGACAGCAAATCCATGTTAGAATTTCTCCTTGGAGATAATAAAGTTTTCTGAATCTGAATCTGATGTTAGCACGGCATCACTGGGCGAAAGTCTTCTACACAGAAGTCACCGGCCAGGGCGGAGGAACCTCACGTTACTACAGGTTCAACGACCATGTGCTCAGGGCCAAGGCGAGCCACACTGTATTCGTGGATTTCGGCTGTGGCCAACAGCCTGGAGAGGATTGGGCACCGCCAGGTCTTTTTTGCCCAAGACACACTACATGATGACACAATCCACTAATTCCATACCGGATCGGTCGTCGCCCGGCACAAGGACCGCGCCTTCCGTTGGCCACCAGGTCGGAGGTGTTAAGTATGCTACTGATGGACAATTTAGCAAGATCCGCACGAGAAACAACATCGTCATAGGAACCTGGAATGTCAGGACCCTAACCGCGGAAGGAAAAATAGAAGAAGTGGCCCACGAGTTGGACCACTATCGATGTTCTAGGCATCAGCGAACTGCGCTGGAAAGGCCTAGGTGAAACAACGACTGACAAAGGCCACAAGCTCTATTTCAGCGGTAGAGATGACAGGCACGAACACGGCGTTGGATTCTTGGTCCACAAGAACATTCTAGCCACTGTCATGGGTTGCCGCCCAGTCTCCAGTAGACTCATTACCATCCGCCTGAGAGCAGCCCCTTTCAACATCACCATCATCCAGGCCTATGCCCCAACATCAGACTATGACGACAGCGAAGTGGATGATTTTTATGAAAATCTACAGGCGGTCCTTGACCAAGTGCCGAAGAAGGACATAGTCATAGTGCAAGGCGACTGGAATGCCAAGGTTGGCCAAGATGCGCACCACAACTGGGGAGACACGTGTGGACCACACTGCAACAACGAGACAAATGACAGGGGTCTGAGACTCTTGGAGTTTGCTAGATACAACAATCTGGTACTGGCAAACACGCTTGGTCTCCACAAAAACTCCAGACGATGGACATGGCACAGCCCTGGCGGGTAGCATCACAACCAAATAGACTACATCATGGTCAAGAAACGCTTCAGATCAAGCATCAACATTGGCAGGACACGCACTTTTCCAGGAGCAGACATCGGAAGTGACCACGATCTCGTGATGATGTCTTTCCGGCTCCACTTGAAGAGAGAAAATACAGCAAAGTGCACTAGACTGAAGTTCGACCTGGACAAACTGCAAGACCCGGAGGTGGCAGAACTATTTCAGGCCACAATTGGAGGGAAATTTGCACCACTGCTCATTTTGGGGGCTGGTGAAGTAGATGTCAACACCATGACCACCACCTTCAACTCAGCTGTGACAGATACCGCCACTGAGATCCTTGGCAAGCACCAACCAAAGAAGAAGCCGTGGATCACACCTGAAATTGTGGATCTGTGTGATAAACGAAGAGAGATAAAAAAAGAAAAAGAACACCTCACAGGGAGCTGATGTCTACCGAAAAATCAACAATGACATCCGAAAAGGCATGCGCACAGCAAAGGAGAACTGGATAGAAGATCAATGCCAGGAAATAGAGAACAGTCTGAACAAGAACAACAACAAGAAGGCCTACCAGGCTGACAAGTGTCAAACAACCCAAAGTCTCCACGATCCAAAGCAAGTCTGGCATATGCCTTACAGAAGAACAAGAAGTATTGGACAGATGGACAGAGTACTGCTCTGACCTTTACAACCATACAACAAATAGAGACCCATCAGTTCTAGCATGTCCCGAGAACAGAGAAGAAGAAGAAATCCTCCCAATTCTCCGGGAAAAAGTTGAGGCAGCAGTGCAAGCGCCAAAGAAAGGGAAGTCAGCGGGAGTGGACAACATACCCGCGGAACTGCTACAAGCAGGAGGAGAAGCGATGATTGATGCCCTCACCATTATCTGTAACAAGATCTGGCAGAGTGGGGAGTGGCCTATACCATGGACCCAGTCGCTTGTCATCACTCTTCCCAAAAAAGGTAACCTTCAGGAGTGTGAAAATTACCGGACCATCAGCCTCATCAGCCATCCCAGCAAGGTCCTCCTGAAAATAATACTCAACAGGTTGAAACCCCAAGCTTAACAAATCATAGCTGAAGAACAAGCAGGATTCAGGGCAGGGCGAAGTACCACTGAGCAGATTTTCAACCTCAGAATAATCTGTGAGAAATACCTACAGCACCAACAACATCTATATCATGTGTTCATAGACTTCAAGAAGGCGTTTGACCGAGTCTGGCATGCAGCTCTATGGGCAACAATGAAAGTGTACAACATCAGCCCTAAAATTATTGAAGTCATCAAAAGCCTGTATGACAAGGCTACCAGTGCAGTCCTCCACAACAGCGCCATCGGGAACTGGTTCAGAACAACAATCGGTGTGCGGCAAGGATGCCTACTCTCTCCAACACTCTTCAACATCTTCCTAGAGCGCATCATGTCAGATGCTCTTGCAGACCATGAAGGCACAGTCAGCATAGGGAGTAGAGCAATCTCCAATCTTCGTTTTGCAGATGACATCGATGGATTGGCTGGAGAGGAACAAGAACTTGAACAGCTGGTACAGAGGCTTGACACCACCTCCAGAGCCTATGGAATGGAAATAAGTGCAGAGAAGACCAAAATGATGACCAACAACACCAATGGCATCAATACGGACATCAAAGTCCAAGGCCAATCCCTCAACACAGTGCATAGCTTCAAATATTTAGGAGCCATTGTATCAGACAATGGGTCCCGACAGGAAGTCCTCTCCAGGATCGCACAAACAACTGCTGCCCTGACAAAGTTGAAGCCCATTTGGAAAGACAGGACCATCAGTATACATTCCAAAGTAAAGCTGCTGCGCTCCCTTGTCATCTCCATCTTCCTATATGCTTGCGAAGCATGGACCCTCACAGCAGATCTCCAACGAAGAATACAAAGCATGGAGATGAGGTGCTACAGAAGACTTCTGGGCATTTCCTATACCCAGCACATCACCAACGACGAAGTCCGACAGACCATCACACAAGCCATTGGACAACACGATGACCTGCTAACAGTGGTGAAGAAACGGAAACTCCGATGGTATGGCCACGTCACCAGATCATCAGGCCTTGCAAAGACTATTCTGCAAGGTACAGTGCAAGGAGGTAGAAGAAGAGGGAGACCGAAAAAGAGGTGGGAGGACAACATTCGAGAATGGACTGGTTTGACACTGAGCGAAGCCATCAGGGCTGCTGAGGACAGAGAAAGATGGAGTATGCTGGTTAAACGATCATCTGTGGTGCCCCTACGACCTTCTGGTTACGGGACGGGATAGGATAGGATAGGATAGGACGAAGCACTTCACTGACCTTTACAACCACACACCAAACGGAGACCCATCAGTTCTAGCATGTCCAGAGAACAGAGAAAGAAGAAATCTTCCCAATTCTCCAAAAAAAAGTTGAGGCAGCAACGCAGTCGCTGAAGAAAGGGATGTCAGGGGGAGTGGACAACAAACCCGCAGAATTGCTTCAATCAGGAGGAGAAGAGGTGATTGACGCCCTCACCATTATCTGTAAGAAAATCTGTTAGAGAGAGGATTGGCCTACACTATGGACCCAGTCGCTTGTCATCACTCTTCTCAAAAAGGGTAACCTTCAGGAGTGTCAAAATTACCGCACCATCAGCCTCATCAGTCATCGCAGCAAAGTCCTCTTGAAAATAATACTAATCAGGTTAAAACCCCAAGCTGAACAAATTATAGCTGAAGAGCAAGCAGGATTCAGGGCAGGGCGAAGTACCACTGAACAGATTTTCAACCTCAGAATAATCTGCAAGAAATACCTAAAGCATCAATAACATCTATAACATGTGTTTGTAGACTTCAAGAAAACGTTTGACCGAGTCTGGCATGCAGCTCTGTGGGCAACCATGAAAGTGGACAACATCAGCCATAAAATTATTGAAGGCATCAAAAACCTGTATGACAAGGTCACCAGTGCAGTCCTCCACAACAGCGCCATCGGGAATTGGTTCAGAAAAACAATTGGCGTGCGTCAAGGAGACCTACTCTCTCCAACACTCTTCAATATCTTCCTAGAGCGCATCATGTCGGATGCCTTTGTAGATCGCCCAGGTACATTCAGAGGGTAGAGCAATCTTCCTTTTGCGGATGACATTGATGGATTGGCTGAAAAGTAACAAGAACTTGAACAGCTGGAACAGAGGCTCGACATCACCTCCAGAGCCTAGGAAATTGAAATAAATGCAGAGAAGACCAAAAAGGATTACCAAAAACACAAATGGCATCAACACGGACATCAAAGTCCAAAGCCAGTCCCTCAACACAATTTATAGCTTCAAATATTTAGGAGCCATTGTATCAGATAATGGGTCCCGACAGGGAGTCCTCTCCAGGATCGCACAAACAACAGCTGCCCTGACAAGGTTGAAGCCCATTTGGAAAGACAGGACCATCAGTCTATATTCCAAGGTAAGGTTACTTTCCATTATAACGGACTTTGAAGATCTTGACGCACATGTTCTAGACGGGTGAGTGCCAGTAACAAGCACTCGCCCAGCATGCACCTTGGTAAAAAGTGCCATAATGATGAACACGATTGATTGTGGGCATATACGACAAGACAAGGCTGCTGCGCTCCCTTGTCATCTCCATCTTCCATTATGCTTGTGAAACATGGACCCTCACAGCAGATCTACAACGAATAATACAAAGCATGGAGATGAGATGCTACAGAAGACTTCTGGGTATTTCCTATACCCAGCACATCACCAACGACGAAGTCCGACAGACCATCACACAAGCTATTGGACAACACGACGACGTGCTCACAGTGGTGAAGAAACGGAAACTCCGATGGTATGGCTACGTCACGAGAGCATTAGGCCTTGCAAAGACCATACGGCAAGGCGTGTGCAAGGAGGCAGAAAAAGAGGGAGACCGAAAAAGAGGTGGGAGGACAACATTCGAGAATGGACTGGCTTAAAACTGAGCGAAGCCATGAGGGTTGCTGAGGATAGGGAAAGATGGAGTACGCTGGTTAAACGATCGTCTGCTGGGTACTTGAGGAAACTCATTCTTCTCCCTCACCCTTGTCTTAGCAGACGGTGGTCGGTCTTCACCCACTAGTCCGGGGGACGTACAAAAGTGGTGCAGGCAGCTTTCCTCTCTCTCTCTCTCTCTCTCTCTCTCTCTCTCTCTCTCTCTCTCTCTCTATCTTTCACTCTCTCTTTCTCTCTCTCTCACTCTCTCTCTCTCATTCTCTTTTATGAGGAAGGTTAGTTTGTTTTGATAGATTAACGTCCCCGGACACATTCGCATATAAGGGACGAAGAAGGTTAGAAAGCCATGGCGTTTTATACGGTTGTGTGCGTGCGTGTGTGGGTGGGTGCGTGTGTGTGTGTGTGTGTGTGTGTGTGTGTGTGTGTGTGTGTGTGCAAAACGTATGGGGTATCCATCAGATAAAATATACATATATACAAATGTAATTTAAATAAAACAACAACACGACATTACATATTTACGGTACGGTTTGGAGTTTAACTGAGTCAGGATTCATTGTTGAAAAGATGCGTTGTCGCTGACTCTTGCAGACTCTATAGCTTTTCGTCAGTGGAAGGGGCTGTGAATTCCAGAGTAACTGTAGATTATAGTCACACGACACCGAAACGTATAGGCGACTACTGGTCACATTATTCTGACACCAGCGAACCAGTTGATGGTAAGGGGAAAATAATATGGTCACACGTTGGCCAATCCGGGATTCGAACCAGGTACCTTCCGGTTACTAGTAAGACGCTCTACCAACTGAGCTACCCGGCCCCTCTTAAATTCCAGAGATTTGGCGCAGAACTTTTGAAAGCATCCACAAATCTATGAACAGTACTATAAGACGTGACGTCAAGAAAGGAAATATATCACTTGTGTCACTACGCCATATGATAGGACAGGCATGAACTATTGATAGTCAAGAGTGATGACGTGCGAGTGACCGGGTCACTCACTGTTACTTCACCTACTTTTCGCTCACTATCTTGATTGAGCAACTTGTTCCAGGTCAGATCAGAAGCAAATTCTGGGTGTCAGAGGCATGGCAAACAGTGAGACTTGATTTGTGTGTGAGGTGAAGCACTGTAAATAATGCGGTACATGTTGGAAGAAATGTTTGCGATGAGTTTGATGTGGATATAAGCGGATTATTGTGTTTTCCTAATTATTATTATTGCATTGTATGAGACAAAAATGTTCGTCCATAGATGAAACAGAAGTACTTTTAATTTTTTTAAATGACATTAAAAGCATCCCACATTTGTTAGATCTAAGTTTTATTTCGTTTATGCTACCGGAGGGAGGAAGAATTGCAGGAAATTGTTTGACGCAAAACCTCATTGTACTCGTATTGCTTTGATACAGGTTTAATTGGCCATCGCGCGGAAATGCATTGGATAACATTTAAAGTTCCCGGACACAGAGCGTAAAAGGGACTAAACCACATGAAAACAATGTGTAATGTGCATTTGAAGGGAATAATGGTATTCACGTGTAGCGTGTGATCAGATATCGCCGGTGCGTTCAATCCCTCCCCAAATCCCTCCCTTATTCTCATCCCCCCCCCCTCTTTTTACCCTACGTCTATCTCGCACACTCCTGCGCTTCCCTGTTACTATTCTAGATCAAGCTGGATCTTCCGGAGAGGCAACAAAATTAAACAAATTCGGCCAGACTAGACTAAGTAGCACGAAGAAAAAAAAGGTTTAAAGTTAAAAATAAATTTAAAAAAAAAAAGGTTAGTATCAATTATGTCCTGTTACTTTTTTGGTGGGGAACGGCCTTACACTCCTGTTGACATTGTGTTCCGCTGAGAAAGTGACCCAAAATAATGTGCATACTTTCTGGGTGACCTATTCAGACCACATCAAACCCCATGTCCTTCAATCCTTACCCCTCCTTGAACTACCCCTCCCCACCACCACCCTCAACCTCAAAAGGCCATTCCAGACAAGATTATTCACAACTTTCCGGCACCTCTCATAAAAACTCGTGAGTATCGCCATTATAAATTAAAACGAGGTTAGAATGAAACCAAGTTCCGGTCTTGCTTGTTTTGCTTTTATCAAAGCTTGATACGTGACTTTTAAATATGGCAAATTGCCGAAAACGACGATTGTTAGAGCCAGAAAACGAGTGGGATAAGTATAAAAACGGTGGAGGAAGTACATGCTCAGTGAAAGGATGCAAAAAACAATCGTAGAGGCCTGTATTTGTGGCGACTTCGGAGGTTCGTCGATCATCGACAGAAAGTGAAACAGGACCTGAAGACTCTTGTAGTTTTCCATAGCTTCGCCGTCGCAACCTTCACAAAACACGAAGTAGTTGACTATGTTAGGCGAGCGTTGTGGCCAAGTGGGCTAAGGCGGGACTAACTTGCCTTGTCCACAAGCCAGAAACCAATGGCGCCTGACAGGTGTGGGTTCGAGCCAGCATCTGGGCGTTATGTTTTTCCGAATATTTTTCAAAAATTCACAAATAATGTTAGGTAGGTAGGGTTTAGGCGCGCCACTGGAGATAGAAAGGGATAATAAACTGGAGCAAAAAAAAAAAATGTGAGGGTACGATACTGATGGCCAGTGACACATATTATTATTCTTGAATATTTGGAAATAACTCACTAAAACACGCGGAGAAAAAAAACGGAAGTATGTTTCATTGAGGGGATTCCCGTTGGTGCATAGGATAGCAGAAAAGTGTGAATATGGGGTGCCGCAGTTGATAAGTCGCCGGTTTCCTATGCCGAAGGTCGCGGTTCGATTCCCGCAAAGGGGCGAACGTATGTGACTTAGGTACGAGACTATTGAGGTCACCGAGGGTTTTCTCCGGGCACTCCGGTTTCCTCCCTCCATTCAATAAGGGTACAGGACCCAGTCAATATAAAAATTTCAAAAATAAAAATTATATTCTTTCCGTCTTCTAATAGCGATCTCCCTGCCTTTACACCACCTGTTTGAGTGATGGATGTGTATTTGGTGTGTGTAAGGGTGGATGAGACAGGTGAGCGTGTATGTTGGTATAGATCGCCGCGCTTTGAGCCTGATTGATTTGGGGAAAGGCGCGTATATAGCATCCTGTAATATTATTATTATTATTATTATTATTATTATTATTATTATTATTATTATTATTATTATTATTATTAAGATTAGACAATCAACACATAGCACTTAACGGTTTTACTTTTCCCTTTGATTACGTTCCAGACCGTTCACTTTACACGTATCGATCATACAAACTACTGTCTCTCACATAATAGTTAGCACAGTTTGGTTGCAACCTTACCTTCCCCATCAATAAGAGCAAGTGACAATTTAAATTGCAGTTGCACTCAGTCCTCAGAAGCTGTTCGACGCAGTTTTTAGTCGGTGGGATGAGAGGGGGGGAAGGGGGAAAGAGGGGACAGACGGGCAAGTGATGGACGAGGTGATAGTGATGGAAGGGGGGGGGGGGGAATGAAATGGAATTTCTAACATTATTGTTTGTCAAGGAAGACTAGACCAAAATGATGACCAACAACACCAATGGCATCAACACGGACATCAAAGTCCAAGGCCAATCCCTCAACACAGTGCATAGCTTCAAATATGTAGGAACCATTGTTGCAGACAATGGGTCCCGACAGGATGTCCTCTCCAGGATATCCTCTTCAGGATCGCACAAAAACAACTGCTGCCCTTGCGAGGTTGAAGCCCATTTGGAAAGACAGGACCATCAGTCTACATTCCAAGGTAAGACTGCTGCGCTCCCTTGTCATCTCCATCTTCCTATATGCTTGCGAAACATGGACCATCACAGCAGATCTCCAACGAAGAATACAAAGCATGGAGATGAGGTGCTACAGAAGACTTCTGGGCATTTTCTATACCGAGCACATCACCAACGACGAAGTCCGATAGACCATCACACAAGCCATTGGACAACACGATGACCTGCTCACAGTGGTGAAAAAACGGAAACTCCGATGGTATGGCCACGTCACCAGATCATCAGGTCTTGCAAAGACCATCCTGCAAGGCACAGTGCAAGGAGCTAGAAGAAGAGGGAGACCGAAAAAGAGGTGGGAGGACAACATTCGAGGATGGACTGATTTGACAATGAGCGAAGCCATGAGATGAGGGCTGCTGAGGATAGGGAAAGATGGAGTACGCTGGTTAAACGATCATCTGTGGTGCCCCTACGACTTCCGAGTTACGGGATAGGATAGGATTGTTTGTCAAGGACGCCTTGTCATCTCCCTGCATTTCCCACTCCCCACCTCTCCCCGTACCCCCTCAACTCCACAATCGCCTCACATCATGTTAGGAGGGTGCGGGTTGGGGATGAGGGGTGAGGGGGAGGAAGAACCACAACTGTGGCGAAATAGTTTCACGCATACATCTTATAAACGTTTCTATGCGTCTCACCGTGTTGTGAGGTTCCGGTCAACATGGCCGTCTTTCAGCCAACCTCACCACGAGCTGAATGACTGGAGACTTTTATTTTCTTACTGGACAAGAGGTTTTCAAAAAGAATTTTTAAGAACACTCAAATGACACTATGTAACACAATTTTTGTTCCTGGCTTCTAAGTGTTATATTTCAATTGCTTATGTCTAAAGTACGTGAAAAAATGACTTCATTAAGCACAAACTTTGCTTACACGACAACAGCACGAAGAAAACTTGTTTTTTTGTGAAAATAGAACGATTTTGTTTTCATTTTCGTCATTAAGATCAGGTAAAAACAAAAAATTGCACAAGGAATAGACAAACACAGTCGGAAACCACTCAACAAGGTTCAGAAATGTGTAGATTTTCTAGATTTACGATTGTACTGTGAATCACTCTCTCGAAGTAGCCCCGAAATGTTGTCTCCCATCATGTTTTCGTTATACTGTCCTTGGTAACGACGTTCAAAGTTCAATATATCTTGATGAAAGCGCTCGCCTTGCTCCTCCGAGTAAGCGCCCATGTTCTCCTTGAAGTCCTTGCCACCGCTGCACATCAAGTTAGGCCTCATTAAGCAATTTGTCACTGCTCTTGACAAGGAGTCAGCAGCATTTGAATACCTCCAAGATCTTTTTCCAAAGCTGTCCGAGGCTAAGGTCAGGGCTGGTATATTCGTCGGACCACAGATCAAGAAGATCATAGAATGTGAGGATTTTGCAAAGCTGTTGAACAGGACGGAGAGAGCGGCTTGGAGCAGTTTCGTTGCAGTTGTTGAGGGCTTCCTAGGTAATCACAAAGCTGAAAACTATGTGGAGTTGGTGCAGACTCTCATAAAGAATTACGCCACAATGGGATGCAGAATGTCTCTGAAAGTCCATATCCTTGATTCGCATCTCGACAAATTCAAGGAGAACATGGGCGCTTACTCGGAGGAGCAAGGCGAGCGCTTTCATCAAGATATATTGAACTTTGAACGTCGTTACCAAGGACAGTATAACGAAAACATGATGGGGGACTACATTTGGGGGCTACTTCGAGAAAGTGATTCACAGTACAATCGTAAATCTAGAAAATCTACACATTTCTGAACCTTGTTGAGTGGTTTCCGACTGTGTTTGTCTATTCCTTGTGCAATTTTTATTTTTACCTGATCATAATGACGAAAATGAAAAAAAAATCGTTATATTTTCACACAAAAACGAGTTTTCTTCGTGCTGTTGTCGTGTAAGCAAAGTTTGTGCTTAATGAAGTCATTTTTTCATGTATTTTAGATATAAGAAATTGAAATATAACACTTAGAAGCCAGGAACAAAAATTGTGCTATCCTTTCCGTCTGCAATAACACGAATTGGAATCTTGGTTCGAGACACCTGTGCTTTTATACTTGTACAGCTACTTTTGGAACGTTCAAGAACGTTCTAGAAAGTTCTGAGAGTTTCTAGAAAGTTCTGGAAGTTTCTTGAACGTTCTAGAGTGTTCAGGAGAATTGTAGAAACATGTGGACAACTCTAGCAGTTCAGGGAGGAAGCTCGGCATTGAAAGCAAATCGATAATTGACTCGAACACACGCGATTTTCCAAATGTCAATGTCCTGGTCACAGAAGCAAAGTTTTTGTGGAATAACAGTGATTTCCTTTCTGTTCTAGGCCTAACGGGTTAGGAAAACACACTTTCAACCCAGGAACAGAACAAAAGTTAAAATTTGTTACATAGTGTGATCAATGGATTTGCATCTAAACCTTCCAAGCACTGGGAAAATGTTGCAGTTCATTGTTCTGCTATACCACAAGACTGTCAACGCCTGCTTCCGCTTCTTTAGCAACGGAAGTCAAAGTGAAAGTGGCTGTGAGAAAGGGCTAGCTGCTGGTCAAGAATCAGTAAGTTTGTATTTGCAAGATTTGATTTGCGTAGTTCGATCATTACAAAATCGCTTTGATACGCTTGAGGAGGTAATACTCGTGCAAAAGGGGCTGATGAAGGAGGAGAAAGTGGCAAAGAGAGAGAGCAAGAGCGTGGAGACCCAAACTGACCGCCTTACCTATGCAGAAGTTGTCGCATTGAAGCCGGTACCCTCTGCTATTTCAAAATGCCCTATTAATAATACAGCTCCACCAGCAAAAGCTAAAAATCAAGATAAAAAGATCAGGGGCAAAGAAGATCGAACAAATTACGTCCAAAAAGAAAGAAATGACGTCAGAAACACTTTGACGTCATCCCAAGGCCCGAAGACCCCAAACAGGCGCATGACAAAACAAGACTTGCCGAACGTCTTATTTATCAATGATTCGGTGTTGGCTGGTGTCAATGGAAAGAGATTGGGCCGATCGTGTGGATTCCATGCACGTTACAAGAAAACTTACACAGCTGAAGATGTCCCAACTAAAATCGAAGGCGCTGTCGATGCAGTAGTCATCCATGTAGGTGTAAACGACCTGAAAAAGAAAGAACCGAGGGCCGCTGCACTATCGTTGGCTGTGAACATCAAAAAGGCTGCTGCTGGAAAGTCATCAACAAAATTTGTTGTCAGCAAACTGGTTCCGACTGGGCGTCAAGAGATGGAGTCAAAGAGATGCCTTTTCAACGCGGTTCTTGTTTCAGAACTGTATGATCTAAACAATGTTTCCTTCATACAGCATGAAAATGTGTCAAAATTTGATCTTCTAGATGGAATCCACCCCAACCGCAGAGCTGCAGCTATCTTAGCACAGAATGTTGGAAGTCATCTTCATCAACTTCTTTGGCAAGACGTCAAATACAACTATGAACGCCGGAGAAATCAGTGGTGGAGCCGTAACTGGCAGTATTACTAAACTATAAGCAAGAACATTCCTCGTTACTCACTGCAAACACAAACATGAATATTGCAGTTATAAATGAGCACAATAGAAAATTAAGTAACGATTTGTTTTTAAAAGAAATATTTAAGAAGCATTATTATGCAAGTGTATAAATATACAATTTAAACTGTAAAATGAATGAACAAAATGTCAAATTATTTCAGTGGAATAGTCGATCACTAGGCACAAATTTACTGGCTTTTCAACAACATATATCACAGGAAAATTATGCTGTATTAGCGTTACAGTCACTAAATCTCAATAATAACAAATTACCAAAACTAAAAAATTATTACTTTCCTCCCTTATTCCAAACTAGTAACGACACACAAAAAGTTCAAACAGCCCTGTACATAAGATGTGATTTAGAGTATTGTTCAATTCCATCACCAATACCAAAAACACTAAAAAATACATTTGGAAGTGTTGCAATGATTAAAATAAATAAGCACACCATTTTCAATATAATATCCGTGTATATGCCAGATGGTCCAAAAGAAGACAACTCTGACTGGGTAAAAACTATAAGTAAGTCAGATGAGAAGTGGATCATTTTGGGGGATTTCAATGCTCATTCTCCTTGGTGGGAGCCGGGATGTCAAATTACAACAAGTAATCGTTTTGTTGATAATTTATTAGATTCTAAATTGTGTTTATTAAATGACGGTCAATTTACTAGAATTCCTGACGTTTCTTACCATAGGTCTACATCTATTGATCTTTCCCTTGCCACTCCAGATATTGCCTTAAATTCTGTTTGGTGCCCTCTTGATGATTGTTTAGGGAGTGATCATCTTCCAATTATTATAACTTTGAATGAACAAGAAACAGAATTAGGACAAAAAGAAGATAAAATACCTAAATTCAAATATAAATATGCAAATTGGGACTTCTTTAAAACATGTCTAGAAAATACTGATATTAATAACGTTCATGATGAAGATGTGGAACATTTTTACTCAAAATTTAGAGATTCTGTATTGAAAGCAGCAGAAAAAAGTATTCCAAGATGCAAACAAAAGAAGCGAATATCTCATTCAGGAAATGTGTGGTGGAACAATGATTGCGAAAAAGCAGTTAACAATAAAAAGTTCACATATAAAAATTGGATTAGGAATAAAACAGCTGACAATTTTACAATCATGAAACATGCTAAAATACATTGTAACAGAATTATTGCCAGTGCTAAGAAACATTACTGGTCAGAATTTTGCATGTCAGAAATAACCGATTCGAAAGATATGTATAAGGTTTGGAGAAAAGTTAAAGAGATGAAAAATGGATTTACTCTACAGTCTTATCCTGTTAAATTGCAAGACAATATTTTCCCCTCATCTGAGGATAAAGCAGAGGCATTTGCAAAACATTTCTCAGTAAATTCATTGTCCAATAGTCTTGATTTACATACACAAATGTTCAGAAAAGAAGAAGAAATCAAAGCAGAATATGCAGATCCTATACCAGATAATTTGCATTATTTAAATGCTCCTATTAATTATGAAGAGTTTTTAGAAACCTTACAATCTTTTTCATCAAACAAAACTGCTGTTGGTCTAGATGGTATCTCTTATCAATTACTGAATCACTTGCCAGCTACATGGAAAAAATTACTACATTCACTATGCCAAAGATGTTGGCAAAGTGGAATTCTACCTACTATCTGGAAGAAGTCTGTAGTTATTCCAGTACATAAGCAAGGTAAGTCTCGTGCATCAGTAAATAATTATAGACCAATTGCATTGACGTCTCAAGTTGGAAAATTATTAGAAAAAATAATTTTAAACAGGTTAACTCACTTTTGTGAAAAAAATAATATAATCCCTAAAAATCAAGCAGGGTTTAGAAAAGGTCGGTGTACAACTGACCATAAAACATATTGGAATAAGTGGTCATATGTATCATTGCATACACAATTATTTAAGTGGCAGATTGTTACACTCAGTTTGATGTTGGTGTTTTCTATCAGTATCTGATTCAGCCCCGACGCTTGAATTCCTGATAGGGTGTAACTCAGATTCGTTTATTCACACAGCCCGTCCAAACAGCATACAAGTCACGAAGTCCACGTATGAAGTTTTCCACTTTTATTCAGCACACATCAACAACTGCATACAATTCTCAATTCAACTCAACAACTTTCACAGCAACTTTCCAAATCACTATCAACAACTTTACTATCTCAACAGCAACTCTGCACACGATTAAATAACCTCTCTCTTTTCCGGAAAGATTTCGTACATGGTAGAAAATGACGTACTGCCACCAATCGAATAAAAGATCGTCATCACTGACTTACGTCAATACATATTTTTATATCTTCCAGAACGACCTCTTGCTTCTACATGTATCAGGAAATTTCTATCAAGAGTAAACACGCATATCCAGAAGATTCTCAAATAATATCGACTAACGCAAATTATCAACGTTATACAAAGCCTCTCCTAACAACAATGCAAACTCAAATCAAAGGTAAATAAACACCATTATTGAATACTTTGCAAAACGAAACGATTAGATCTATTGTGCGCGCTTCCGACATACTTTCGTTCACGTTTCAACGTAACATAACCCCCCACTCAAGAAGAAATTTACCCAATTTCTTTCAACAACGTTGAAACGTAATGCACAAACAAAATCCTCAATTGAAACTAATTTAAGACTTTCTGAATACTGTAATTGCGCTCAGCTTATCTACACAGAGTCAATGGTTTTCATCTTCAAATCTGCCTGGATAATGTCAATGTTCACAGTTCATTCACACAGAGTCAAAGTTCCTCATCTGCAAGTCTCTCTGGATACTGTCAATGTTCACAGATCATTTACCCAGTCAACGTTTTTCATTTTCAAGTCTGTCATTACCAATATTCTTAGTTCGTCCACACAGTCAATGTTCTTTCGTTCGCAAGGAATCGACGCCCTCGTCAGTTGCGGTCGTCACCGGCCCAGGGTCAAAGACGGTGATCTCGTGGGCTTTCCTGGAGTCAGTGCATCCTCCGTTGTCTTCCTCTTCTATCGGGTGTCCGACGCAGTCGACGTTGTCAGCTCCCAGAATGCATTCGCTGGGTCTCACGGTCAGGTTGGCTTCTGCGAGACGGTGGAACAGCTCCCTCAAGGTCTGCAGATGCTCCTTCCAGGTCTGGGTGTGGACTTCATGTTCGACCAAAGTCGTAGAGCCTGGGACATCGCTGAAGTTGTGGGGAAACTCGCCCATAAGATCCTTGAGCTCCATCTTTTGACCTTCCGTCAAGCTTGGTCCTAGCTTAACATCATCGATGCCTTCTTTGCTGTGGAAGTCTCCCAGTTCCAACAGTTCTTCGCTGTCAAAGCTGTCGTCGGTCACAGCTGCTGTGGCTGCGTGCACAGTCTCTGATGGCCTTTCCACGTACAGCTTAAGGAGGTTGGCGTGGTATATCTTGGAATGCTGGCCGACCTTCACCTTGTAGTCGTTGATTCCCACCACGGTCTCCACTTCGTACGGGCCTTTCCACTGCATCAGCAACTTATTGTGATCGGTAGGTAGCAGCACCAGCACTTTGTTGCCAGGTTTGAACTTCCTGTTCACAGCCCTACGGTCATAGTAGTGCTTTCCACAGTCTTGGGACTTCTTCAGGTTTTCTCTGGCTATCTCGAGAGTCTGCTCCAGCTTCTCCCGTAGCTCAAACACGTACTGGTAGCTGTTCTTCACCTCTGGGGTGTCTACTTCTTTCGTCCACAGTTCTTTTAGGATGTGCATCGGCCCTCGGATGGTTCTTCCGTACAGCAGCTCGAACGGAGAAAAGCCGGTGGACTCCTGCGGTACTTCTCTGTAGGCGAAAAGTAAGGCGTTGATGTAGCGATGCCATTGTCTGGGCTGCTCGCTGCACAGTTTCTTCAAGGTGGACTTCAACGTAGCATTGAACTTTTCGACAAGCCCGTTGCACATTGGATGGTAGGGTGTCGTAGTTAAATGCCGGATGCTCAGCAGTCTGTTGACCTCCTTCATGCAGTCAGAGACGAACTGCGTCCCGAGGTCTGTCAGAATTTCTTCAGGCACTCCAAGTCTACTGAACATGTCCACCAGTGCCTCTGCTACAGTTTCAGTGTCAATCTTCTTCAGTGGCACTGCTTCTGGGTACCGAGTCGCATAGTCTACTAAAGTCAGTACCCATCGATGACCTTCTTCACTCGGAGGTCTTATTTCGCCGATTAAGTCTAAGGCCACCCTCTTGAAAGGTCGGTCGATCAAAGGCATCCTCTGCATAGGCACTTTCGGGACCCTTCCTCGAGGTATGGTCTTCTGGCAAATGTCACACGATCGGCAGAAACGGCTGACGTCCGCATGAAGTCCTAGCCAGTAGAACACCGCCTGGATTCTGTCTGACGTCTTCTTAATACCTAGGTGACCTCCCATAATTGAGTCATGCGCTACTTCCATCACCTGGCGCCTTAAGGGTAATGGTACCAGTACTTGACGTAGTGGTTTACCTCCGTTGACCCTCGGGTGCTGGAAGATTCTATACAGGATCTTGGCTTTCACCTCAAAATAGACCGTGCCACTGCCCTTGGTCACGTGGTCTTGGCGGTTCCTATACTTGTTTAAAGTGCTATCAGCTTCCTGGAGCTGGATCAGCTTATCTCTGTCCACGATGGCAGCTTTGGAGTTGTCGGCGACCTTCAGTGGCGTAGACGTCTTGTCTCTCTTGGCCTGGGCCCTGGTAGTAACAGCACCGACGATCTCTGGTCGGCAGGGCTGAGCCGGAGTAACCACATTGTCCCGTAGCAGCTCTGTAAGGTCTCCATGAGGAAACGGCAATGGATCCTCCTCTGCAACTTCGACACGTTGGGTTGAGGCAGGACTCCATTCCGAATCGGGGTCGTCGGGTCGTCTCGCGCCGTCGATATTCCCGATCATCAAATCATACAGCGGCTTTTTCAGGCAAACCGCTTCGACTTCGCCTATGTAGAAAGGGGTGTTGACATGAATTTTCGCAACTGGCGCTCTCACACATTTGCTGTCGGCCATGAGTGTCCATTTAGAATCGCCAGTGAATTGTTCTTTAGCGATTAGGTCTTCTCTGACGATGACCCCACTACAGCCAGAGTCTCTTAAGACAGTCACTTCATGATTTCCGACGCGTCCCTTGGAAACAGGCATGTTCTGTACGGTCACAGCTGCGCTAGCGACGACGGGGATGGATTTCCCGTTGGCAAGGAGAAGTTGGCCATCAGTCATGCACTCTTGCACGTCCGCAGGAGTAGCTGTGCGCTCGGTCTCACTCGGAAGAATGACGCTCCCGCCGCACACTTGATGGTCAGATCTACTGGTTTGCCGTTGATTGGAGAAACGTCTCTGCCGGTTGCCCGCCGCTGCGTTGTCCGTACTGCTCCGCTGTCCGCTACTTTTGTTTTGAGGACAGTTAGAAGCTCCGTGGTCTGTAGCGTTGCAGGTGAAACAGCCCCTTGAATGCCCTTCCCTGGGAGGAGGCGTGGAGTCTGTCTGTCTCTGGCTCGTCTGGCTTCCTTGGATCTGGTTCCCATGGTTTGCAGTCTTCTGAAAATGTTTCGTCGCGCTGGGTGGCCCCAGGGTTTTCCCATGAGCGATAAGATATCTTTCAGCAGCCTCAGTCACATCTTTAAGCGTCTGCAGCTTTTGTTCTTCTAAGTGGGTCGCTAGGTCCTTGTGACAGGCATTGAGAAATTGTTCTTTCACAATCAGGTCATGGAGACTGTCGTAAGACTTCATTTCGCCTGATAACTCCACCCACTTGTGTAGATATGACGACAGGCGCTCCACAAACTGCTTTGGCGTCTCGTCTGACTTAGGCCGGCATTCACGGAAGCGTTTACGGTAGCCCTTCTCTGTAAAGTTGTAGCACTGCAACAGGGCCTCTTTCAAGACGTCGTAGTTTTTGGCGTCATCGTTCGACAGTCTGGTGTAAACTTCGAGAGCTTGCCCCGTCAGAAGTGCACTCAGTCGAATTGCCCAGTCTTGAGGTTGCCAGTTAGAGCTTTCAGCGAACCTTTCGAATCTCGCCAGATAACTGTCAATCTGGTCCTTCCCGTCGACGAAAGCTGGCAATTTTGGAGCCGTGTTGTCACTGATAACTTGTGGCGCATGCTGTTGTTGCTGGATGCGCGCCAACTCTAGTTGGAACTGCCGATCAGCTTCTCTTTCCTCACGCCTGCGCTCATCTTCTCTTTCTTGCCGCTGCTGTTCAATTTCCAGACGCTTCAGTTCAAATTCTCTTTCTTCACGGCGACGCTGCTCTTCTACTTCTAGACGCTTCTGTTCTAGTTCTATTTCTTTTTCTAGACGCTTCTCTTCCAATTCTCTTTCTTCTCGGCGACGCTGCTCTTCTAATTCTCGTTCTTGTATTCTCTCCTGGGATTTGACGTACTCCGTCAACTGTTTCCCTTTTAGATTCAGTTCAACCCCTTTCTGCCAGAAGTCAGCCATCTTGATGCTTCTGGAAAGTTCTTTTCTGGAAAGTTCTTTTTCTAGAAAGTTCTTGACTGTAGAGTTCTTTTTCTTGAATGTTCTTGACTGTGCTGTACCTTTCTAGACTGTTCTAGAACAGCACGCTCTCTGCAGTAGCGCTGATGCTTGTCACTAGTCGCCTTCGTTGACGCAGGCCCCGCTGTCCTCGTCGTATGCGACGCTGCACCACGCTGGTGTTGATGTATACGCTCCTGTGCTGAAGTAGACGCGACGTCCGCTCGTCGCTCTCTCTAATACTGGCGATGTAGCTCCGAGACTGTCCCTCGACGTAGTCTTACGGCAGCTACGTAGTCCCGATCTGTTGTTCGCTCACGAAGCAACTCTTCAGCGACTACACGCCCTTGCAGTCAACCCGAATCTATCGGATGTAGTCCCAGTATGTTGGCCCCTCTCGACGCAACTCGATGGCGGCTACCCTCGATGACTGCCTCTCGTAACGTTGACTCGCTTGTAGCAGTTGAACCCTTGGCTATGGCGTGAATCGCGGCTTGACCCCCAAAATGTTACACTCAGTTTGATGTTGGTGTTTTCTATCAGTATCTGATTCAGCCCCGACGCTTGAATTCCTGATAGGGTGTAACTCAGATTCGTTTATTCACACAGCCCGTCCAAACAGCATACAAGTCACGAAGTCCACGTATGAAGTTTTCCACTTTTATTCAGCACACATCAACAACTGCATACAATTCTCAATTCAACTCAACAACTTTCACAGCAACTTTCCAAATCACTATCAACAACTTTACTATCTCAACAGCAACTCTGCACACGATTAAATAACCTCTCTCTTTTCCGGAAAGATTTCGTACATGGTAGAAAATGACGTACTGCCACCAATCGAATAAAAGATCGTCATCACTGACTTACGTCAATACATATTTTTATATCTTCCAGAACGACCTCTTGCTTCTACATGTATCAGGAAATTTCTATCAAGAGTAAACACGCATATCCAGAAGATTCTCAAATAATATCGACTAACGCAAATTATCAACGTTATACAAAGCCTCTCCTAACAACAATGCAAACTCAAATCAAAGGTAAATAAACACCATTATTGAATACTTTGCAAAACGAAACGATTAGATCTATTGTGCGCGCTTCCGACATACTTTCGTTCACGTTTCAACGTAACACAGATCTATATGCACAAGAGTGGGGAATGCTTATTCATCTTTTTATAACATCGATATGGGAATACCTCAGGGGTCTATTCTTGCCCCTTTATTGTTTTCAATCCTCATTCATGATCTTCCCACAGTTATTTCTAAATCAGCAAATGTAGTTCAGTATGCGGATGACATTGCTATGTGGATAAATACGTCTCTCAGAAAGCATACTAAACAGAGAGTAGTAATGTATGTACAGAAACTTTTCCAAGAAGAACTGAATAATCTTTTTATATTTTTAAAAAATAACGGTCTTGAACTGTCTACAGATAAAACTTATTTGATGCTTTTCAATAATGGAAATAATCCTAAATTATTACCCGTTTTGAAATTAAATTATGAAGTTCTTGCTTACAAGCAGCAGGTAAAATTTCTCGGAGTTTACCTAACACCTAAGCTGAACTGGAAGTTACATATTGAACATTTACTAACCAAAGCAAGAAAAACCTTGAATTTATTAAAAATTATTAATATGCAAATATGGGGTCAAAACACTAAATCCCTATTACATTTAGCCATATCACTAGTTCGATCAAAGCTTATTTATGGTCAAGAAGCATACTTTTCAGCAAATAATTCCTTACTAAATAAATTACAAAGTATTGACAGTAGGGCTATTAAAATTGCATTAGGAGTTCCAGTTCATGCTAACACTCTACGAATATACCAAGAAGCTGGAATATTATCATTAAATCAACAACGTCAACTGGCTACTTCCAAATATGTGTTAAGATGTTTATCTGTTCCAAATTCGGTGTATGATGACATATATATTGACGCTCAACAAGATTATCCAAACAGAACAAAAACTATGAAGTACTTGCAGCCAATTAAAAACTATACAAAAGACCTTTTTGAAAAGTGCAACATTGATATTACATCAGTTTCAGTTCTTCCATTAACTCCATTGATTCCACCATGGGAGCATACATGTGCACATATTGATATTGACTATAGCCAAACTAAAAAAGAGGATAATCCTAATATATTAGTTACTGATGTAAAAAAGCATATTGAAAGTAATTACAAAAACCATATGCAGATTTTTACTGATGGATCAGTTTTAGATTCTTCGGATAGTGGATCAGCATATATTATTCCTGAAATAAATATCAGAAGGTCATATTATTTAGGAAAGGGATTTTCTATATTTACAGCTGAGCTTTATGCTATTTTAATGGCTTTAAATTTCATCATGACGTCACCTTTAGAATTATTTGGTATATTATTTTGCGTTGATTCAAAAGCGGTTCTGTATGCATTAAAACAGTGGAACTGTAAAGATAGACGGGAACTTATCTATGAAATTAAACATATGATACACTGTGTGATTTCTAGAGGAATAAATATTGATTTCTGTTGGGTTCCATCACACTGCGGAATTCATTGGAATGAGGTATGTGACAGATTAGCCAAGGAGGGAGCACAAAGGTCATCAGATTCTATAACTATAACAAATTTGAATATGTGTAATCATGAAATGTTTTCTTTACTAGAAAAGGCAGTGTATCATGAAAATAATATTAAAAATATATCTATACTGAATTGTTCAAGACCACTTTCTAAATTAATATATAAATTAAGAATGAATGCATGGAGCACTAAATACTCAGTAGATGTTAAATGTATATGTAATACAAGTATATCAGTACATCACCTTCTCTTTGAGTGCTCAGTTTTAAGAGATATATTTAAAGTAAATGGACATAGCATAACTGAATATGGACATTCTGTAAACATGGTTCTATATCATCCAAATGTTACAGACATTGTGAAAGTTATTGTTAAATCTCCTGTTGGTAGACTTTTATAGATTGTTTTGAAATTATGTTTTTAAATAGTTAAAGTGTTTTAAAAGTTACATTTTCAATGTTTAATATCACCTAAATGTGTGAACAGACATTAAATTAAAGATTGATTGATTTTCACCGTGTTGTATTGGCGCGCCAGGCATCTATTGATCAAGATTGTGTTTTTCTCTGTCTTCGTACATGCATTTCTAATCGAATTTTGTCGGCAAAACATTCAACTGAATAAAAATGTTTTGCAGGAACAATTTAAATCGTTCGTTTGATAAATATAACACGGGAAAATTATGATTGATAAAAGAGGGATAACCTCTCTATGGAAAGAGGCGTCATGTAGGAGGTTGCAAAAATGCAAGAACTTCAGTAAGTACTTGAAACGTTTTATGGGTGGGGGGGGGGATTTTTTACAGATGGAAACAGTCTAAACTTTTAAGATATGTAGGCAAGGGCGCGTACTTATCCTACATGATAATAGATAGATATGAGCCAGTCATACACACACACACACGCACACACACACGCACACACACACGATTGAAGTCACTTTTGCAATCATAACTTAAACGCGCAAGTAACTAGAAGAGAGGTGTGCTCTGCGTGTATATATGTGTGTAAGAAAGGGAGAGAGAGAGTGCATGCGTGATGTGTAATCTTAACTCGCCTTGTATAAAGTGTTCCATTTGGGGTTTAATTTTATACCCCGGCGCTGTGAACATGCTTTTTCTTTGGAAATGTTTATTCGCGTAATAAACTTTCATTCACTCACACACACACACACACACACACACACACACACACACACACACACCAACACACACACACACAGTGACACACACGTACAACACATGTGGTATCGATTTTAATTCATTTCGCAATCATAACTTCAACACGCATGTAACTAGGCTTAATTATAGATTATGGTCACACGACACCGGAGCGTATAGGCGACTACTGGTCACATTGTTCTGACACAAGCGAACCAGTTGATGGTAAGCGGAAAATATCATTGTCACACGTTGGCTAATCCGGGATTCGAACCAGGGACCTTTCGGTTACTAATAAACCGCTCTACCAACTGAGCTACCCGGGGCGCATAAACGATACGTCCTTCCTGCCTCTATATTTCGTGTGAGTCAAGACTTTGCACTGCGTGCATCAATGAAACATTTTCAAGCTATATATTTCCCACAACTTAGCTGAGACTAGCTCTACACTTGAGAGAAGTACTAAGTGAATCTCAATTGCGCTGTGTGCAATATATCGCTTGAAAATGTTTCATTGATGCACGCAGTGCAAAATCTTGACTCACACGAAATCTAGACAGGAAGGACGTACGTTCTGGGAATAGAGGTGGGAAGATGGGGGAGTGATGGGTTGGGGGGTAGTTGGAGAGAGGAGTTGAAAGTGTCGGTTAGTGGGTGGGTAAGAAGAAGGAAAGGAGAGAACTTCACTAAAGACTGATTAATTACTTTGTTGATCAACATGATACACACTTCCGATGACGACGTTGATCTCTTTAATGCTACTTCTGCAGCTGTTCACGCTGCTATAGCGTTATCTTTATATGCACACACACACACCCTCCCCACATACACACACGCCCACACACACACACGCACCCATACACATACACAAAAACACTTGAAAATAAATGTGTTGGGAGATGAAGGGTGAGATGGATATTTTGTTTAAACGTCAGATTGAAGAAATAAATATATTTATGTTGGCTTCAAAAACATGCACACACAAAAAAGAAGCGAAAAGAAACAAAGACCATGACCGTTTCACGTTATTTAATCAGCAAGGCCGTCCTCCTATTTTAAAGGAATAGGGCCATTAGCTTTGTTTATGTTCTTTTTTGTGGGATCTGTTGTCATGCGATGACTTACACGTTTGTCCGGATTTAATGTGCCGCTGATGCATGTGGTGATGTCGATGTCTTGATCATCGGCCTATGTAGCAGGCACGCCTGCAATAGATGGTGTCTGATCGTGGATTTACATACATTGTAAATATATACTATGTTGTCTTATCTGTAGTAGTAGTACTTGTTGTTGTTAGTTCCCCAGCTGTGCCTTCAATGTAAAACCAAACTCATGCAAATCGAGTGACGTATATTGAGTGACGTCATCGTGAGCCGTCATCATGGTGACCTCATAATTTTTGTTTCTAATCCCATTTTCTCCCAAACTACTACAGGGATTTGATTCAATTACTTCGGTATATCCTTAGACTACTTATGCCTTGAACGTAAAACCAAACTTATGCAAATCGAGTAATGTAATCATAAAGACATCACTTTAAACAAATGCTTTTAAAATTTGAATGTAAGAGTGTACAGATGCGTTGAGCCTTAGTCAAAACTTATGTTATGTATATCGAGTGACGTCATCGTGGTGACGTAATATTTTATTTTACAGTAGTTCTTTATCGTGCGCACTTTTCTCTGAAAGTAATTAACGGGTTTTTTTCAAACTTGGTATTTAGTTAGAAAATAGTGAACACTACCAGATGACAAAAAGATGATTCATATTGAGTGATGTCATTATGCCAGAGTGAAAGAAAGCAGGCGAGGGAACTCTGCAACCTTTAGGGTCCAGCACTTGGCATTATTATTATTATTATTATTATTATTATTATTATTATTATTATTATTATTATTATTATTATTATATGCACCATAGTGAGTTTGTTCAATGTTTTTATTTTATCGTTCTCAAGATCTGCTCAAAGGTGCTGCACGATTCAGGATCTAACTCAAGCCGCCCGATGAGCCGACTTGATATCGTAGGCCCATCCTATTACGACCCAGACAACTGAACACAATCCTGTCTCAATAAATCTTACGGTTCAAGTTCAGAGAGCGCAACAGCTTGTCAAGATTTAACCAAAACCAAGGACATGTATGTACGCATGCTGTACGCATTGTGATGCTTCGCAGACTACACTGCCACCCCAATCCTCCCGAGTAATACTTAATATTGTTTGTATTTGTCACCAGGCTGTTATTTGACACACCCCGTGAGGGAGACGGGGGTTTCTGTGTTACACTCCGTTCGATGTTGGTGTTTTCTATCAGTATCTGATTCAGCCCCAATGCTGAATTCCTGATAGGGTGTAACTCAGATTCGTTTATCCACGCAGCCCGCTCAAGCAGCATACAAGTCACAAAATCGACGTATGAAGTTTTCCACTTTTATTCAGCACACATCAACAACTGCATACAATCGCTCAATCGTCTTTCCACTCTCAAATTTACTTTCCAATTCACTATCCACAACTTCACTATCTCTCAACAACAGTGCGGCACACAATTTTATAATCTCTCTCTCTTCCGGAACAATTTCGAATACAGTAGAAATGACGCACTGCCACCAATCGAATAAAAGATCGTCATCACTGACTTACGTCAATACATATTTTTATATCTTCCGGAACGACCTCTTGCTTCGACGTGTATCGGGAAATTTCTATCAAGAATAAACACGCAGATCCAGAAAATTCTACAACAATATCGACTAACGAAAATTATCAACGTTATACAAAGCCTCTCCTAACAACAATGCAAACTCAAATCAAAGGTAAATAAACTCTATTATTGAATACTTTGCAAATCGAAACGATTAGATCTATCGTGCGCGTTTCCGACGTACTACCATTCGCGTTTCAACGTAACATTCTGTATAAATAGTATCCCCACTTTCTGGAAACGTAGTGCTATAAATTCCCACTGTCGCTGTCTTTCTCATTTGTTCTTTCTCATTCCTACTCTGTTCTGTCAATCTACTATATTATCTTCTTCTTTGCTAGAACAGTCACCTACTTTTTTTCTTGAAAACTCTTCCAAAACTCCTCATTTAGGTATGGGATCTGTTGAGTTAGCTTGGAAATATTGGACGCTTTCTGCCAAATGGTCACAACATTACATTACATGATTATTGCTTTAGGTCCAGCGGACTCTTCCGAGCCAAATCAGGACCGGACAACCCCTGATCCGCATAAAAGATCTGCCGAAACAACCCTAGTGGTAAAATTGAAAGCTCTCCACCAGCCAGTCACTTTACAATAAAGACATCCCACGCAGGGGACGCTAAGGCTGTACTCTAATTTATCGAACCCCTGTTTACAAAAACAAAATGGAATACAAACATCATTATAAATTATCAATAAAACACATACATATAAAATGCCTACATTGCTAAATAATAACATCATAGGAAGCCCTAGTGACCACCTGGCAGAAAGCGTCCAATATTCCCAAGCTGATCCAACAGACCTCATACACAAATAAGGAGTCTTGTCCCGGAAGAGTTTTCAAGAAAAAATGTAGGTGATTGGTCTAGCGAAGAAGAAGATAGTATAGCAGATTGATAGAACAGAGCAGGAATGAGAAAGAGCAAATAAGAAAGACAGGGACAGTGGGAATTTAAAGCACTAAATTTCCAGAAAGTGGGGATACTATTTATACTGAAACCCCCGGCACCCCAACGGGGGTAAATGGTCACAAGGGCTTCATGTGGTGTTGTTGTTTAGCAATGTAGGCATTTTATATGTTTGCGTTTTATTTATATTTTATAATGATGTTTGTATTCTATTTTGTTTTTTTGTGGACGGGGGATCGATAAATTAGAGTATAGCCTCGGCGCCCCCGCGTGGGATGCCTTTTTTTTTAATTGTAAAGTGACCGGCAGGTGAAGTGCCTTCAGTGTTGCCACTAGGGTTATTTGAGCAGACTTTTTATACGGATCAGGGGTGAGTCCTCTTTCAACCAAGTTGTGGTCCTGATTCGGCTCTTTACAGTCCGCTGGAATCTGTAAGCAACGAATAACTAACTAACTAACTGTTATTTGACAGGAATGTGCGGACTCTTAAAATGCATATGAAGCCGGTGGTTTCTTCAAATGTGATGTTGGAGCGACACCTGTAGACCAGATGGAGTGGAATATAATACTGTCTACAGAGTCATTACACAAAACTACTCCTGGAATCGGAGGAAACTCTTTTGCCACACTGAAATCGCTGGAATATTATTGTTACGTTGAAACGCGCACGATAGTACGTGAGAGACGCGCACGATAGATCCGATCGTTTTGTTTTGCGGTGCATGCAATAATAGAGTGTCTTTGCCTTTGATTTCATTTTGCGTTGTGGTTGGAAGAAGCTTTGTATAATGCTGATGATTGTCATTGGTCGATATTATCGGAGAATTTTCTAGGTTTGCTTGTTTACTATCGATCGAAGCGTGTGGATAAATCTAGTGGTAGCTTCGAGATGTTCAAACTGGCCTAAATGGTGTTATATGACAGTAAGACAGTGATGACGAATTTCCTTGTGATTGGTTATAAGTGCGTCACACTGGAACATTCGAACGATCTCTCGAGTATAGAGAGACTATATAATTATGTACCGCACTGTTTCAAAGCGATGAAAAGCGATTGTATGCAGTTGTTGATGTACGCTGAATAAAGTTGGAAAACTTCATACGACTTCTCCTGCCTTGTTGCTGAGTGAACAGATTGCGTGGGTAAACGAATCCGAGTTACACTTATCAGGATTCAAGCATTGGGGCTGAATCAACTACTATTAGGAACTGGCGACTCTGTGCACCGCGATGAAGATTACTCCCATTGATTTACGGAGTTGTCAGTCCTTTAGAACTATAACGTCTTTCTCGTGTTTCTATTAACTACATTTTGTAGAGGGAGGAATCGAATCGAACCAGGGTTCAATCGGCAAATGAGATTGGTGGTTATTTACTCCGGCGCCAGCGAAGCAGACAAGGAAGTTTCAGCGACTACAAGCTATGTTTTTTTTTTATTGGTTACTACTAGTAGTAGAGCTAGTACTACCACAGAGTAAGAATATATATTCTTACTCTGTGGTACTACTACAAGCCATGTATTTTATCAGATATATTAGACATACCAGAGCTGTTTACGTTACATGTGTATCTGACAATAGTGATATCACGTTTGGAAATGCACCTGAAACACTTTGTTTTTAAAGCAAGCATGAGGGATGGGAATGGTGGCGGTGTGGAGATAATTTTTAAGATAATTAAATTGTCTGGGAAAAGAGGCCGTGAGTCCGTGCATGAAAGATGGCACTAGCGCCGAGAGGCATAGAAACCCGTAAAGAAAAAGCGAGATAAAGAAGGGTAGCGGAGTTGGGTAGGGCGCTTAGGGGTGTGAGGGTGAGTGTGGAGTCGAATAAGAAGAGAATAAAAACAATTTCTCTAAAAGTGTGAGTAGTAAACTGATGGTGGGGAGGGGGGGTGGGGAGAGGCGGGAGAAGGGGGGGGGGGGGGTAGAGAAGTGAAATTTCTTGTTCAGAGTATCAAAGTTGATCAGATTTTCGGTCGAAATCGTGTTTCTGCTAAGTTGCCAAAAAAGCAAACGCGCTTCATTGATGCTTAGATATTCTGTGCAAACACCACCTAGACGAGAAAAACATGTTCTAGGCGTGATGTATACTGGCTATCAGGGACCTTCTAATGCGAAGGTCAATTTGCAATAGAAAGAGTTCGAGTTTCGTTTAGAGTCAGTCCTGAATACTCTGTGTGGGCGTGATGCGTGCATCAGTTAATTAGTAATTAACGTTGACGTGTATGATGACGAAAGCAGTGAGCGCAAGGAACCAACCAGTTCATCTGTGACTGCATCGAAGTAGTCAGCAATATAGGGGTATCTCGCGATTCAGTCAGGAAAAAAGAAGAAAAGTTTATTTACAATTATCTATCTCTGTCCACCCTGACTGCCTGAATCTCTCTCTCTCTCTCTCTCTCTCTCTCTCTCTCTCTCTCTCTCTCTCTCTCTCTCTCTCTCTCTCTCTCTCTCTCGCTCTCTCTCGCTTTCTCTCTGTAGGCATATATCTAAAGTACCAAAATTATTAACTCAGCTAGTGTGTGTGTGTGAGTGTGTGTGTGTGCGTGTGCCGGTGTAGGTGTATTTGTGTGTGTGTATGTGCGTGTAAGTACGTGTGCTTGTGTGTGACTCTGTGTGTGTGCGTGCCGCTGTGTGTGTTTGTGGGTATGTGCATCTCTGTGTGAGTGTGGGTGTGTGTGTGTTCAGAAAGATCATTACAACCGAGTCTGAAATACTCTGAACGCATTGGGTCGCAGCTTGCAACACTCCAAAACTTAAACGTGCACGTGCAATTACAAAATCTGTGCATTAGGGCGATGAAGGGTGGGAGAGAGAGAGAGAGGGAGAGATAGAGAGAGAGAGAGAGAGAGAGAGAGAGAGAGAGAGAGAGAGAGAGAGAGAGAGAGAGAGAGATCTTTATAATTTGTTAACATCGACAAACTGATAACTGAACCAAAAGTGTCAAGGAAACAGACAAGTTTGGCAACAATGGGAGCTTTTTTTCTTCTTCTTTTTTTTTTTTAAAGTGCGTCTAAAGAAAGTCAAGATCAAAACTAAAAAAAAAAGTCTAATTCACAGTAACATAATTATGGAAATCAGGTTGCTGTTGATTTATACATTTATATATTCGTTATGTGTATAATATGTGCAAATATTAAATCTAAACTTCGTGTCCGACGGTTCGAAAAGTCGTCTGCTCTAGCAGTATACGGTTTATCTCCCTTAGAACAGAGGCGCTGGCACAGAAGCTATTAACGCAGCGGTGCGCGAGTCATCAACCAAGGCGTTGTTTGGAATTAACCAAGCGGGAATATTACCTGTCTGTAAAATTAAAGGTGCTCGTCGTATTAAAGAGTTAGACTCGCGAGGTGACGTTATCGAGGAACCGAATGCCCTTGTAAGCCGCCTACACGCTCGTTTGAGAGCTTTTATCTCAAGAATGTGGATTAATAAACTCTTCTATGGTCATAGTATCTAGTGTACTACTTCTAGACAAAAAGAAAAGAAAAGAAAATGGACCCAATATTCACTTTTAAACGCTAGTATACATTTTGCTACACATTTTCTTTAAAGGTTGGGTCGGATGAAAGGAGGATTATAGGCTTACCTGATGTTGAGGTACGGTGAGGCTCGTGTTGGGGCTAGGAGTGTGGATATGAGGAGAGCCGAAGCAATGGGCATTATTCTTAAATGGCTTAAATCATAAACAAGCGATTTACTTCCCTTGAGCGAGCAGTTTGAACTGGTGAGACCGGTATGTGAACTTGCGAAATTGCATAATCCTCTGGGGAACCCTCTTTGAGGCAAATCCATCAGATTTCTGGTCCCCGACCTAGAATTGTCTCGGATTGACTTTTAAATAACGAAACCGACTAATCAGATGTGTTTTTTTTTTTAATCTATGACCTAACTTTCCTTTTTGCAAGGATATATATCTATCTTTCAATCTATCTATATATCTATATTATATATATTACACCGGGAATCGAACCCGCAATCTTTGTAACGCTAGCTCTCCGCTCTACCAACTGAGCTATCCCGACCCATTTTCCAGTGGAGTATTGTATCCGTGTGAAACTGCGCGACCAGCAATCGTTCACTCTGGCAGTGACTTATTTTCGTGTGAATAATTTGAACGTGCATGATTCGAGTTGGATTTATAAAGCAGTTATAGCCTCAGTGATAATGGTATAATGCACTTTTCCTTCGTTCTGAATGTATAGGGAATAAGAAGACGTTACCAACCCTGGAATAATAAAAAAAAAGACAACCCTTGATGGTTTTCATGCTCATTATCCCTGTACATCTGTAAAGATATCTGGAGTCAGTTTAGCATGTTCCCCATGCACAATGCTTTACTGTCGGCATCGTTCGCCAAGCTTGTTCTATCTTATCCTATCCTATCCTATCCCGTAACTCGGAGGTCGTAGGGGCACCATAGATGATCGTTTAACCAGCGTACTCCATCTTTCCCTGTCCTCAGCAACCCTGATTGTTTCGCTCAGTGTCAAACCAATCCCTTCTCGAATGATGTCCTCTCACCTCTTTTTCGGTCTCCCTCTTCATCTAGCTCCTCGCACTGTGCCTTGCAGGATGGTCTTTGCAAGACCTGATGATCTGGTGACGTGGCCATACCATCGGAGTTTCCGTTTTTTCACCACTGTGAGCAGGTCATCGTGTTGTCCAATGGCTTGTGTGATGGTCTGTTGGACTTCGTCGCTGGTGACATGCTGGGTTTGGGAAATGCACAGAAGTCTTCTGTAGCACCTCATCTCCATGCTTTGTATTCTTCGTTGGAGATCTGCTGTGAGGGTCCATGTTTCGCAAGCATATAGCAAGATGGAGATGACAAGGGAGCGCAGCAGCCTTAGCTTGGAATGTAGACTGATGGCCTGTCTTTCCAAATTGGCTTTAACCTCGCCAGGGAAGCAGCTTGTTCTACATACCAAGAAAGGTAACTCTAACGAGCAAGGAATATACCTAAATGAGAAATAGACACAATATAGGTCAAAATGTCGAGAAACCAGTGTGAACGTCTTGACTGTGTTGGGAATATTATTTGAAATCCCAAGCAGTGTTTAAATTTGCTGTGAAATACGAGTTTAACTTTTCCAAGAAAATATTATAATCTTAAAATTGGTTATTGGCATAAAGATATATTATTGCTATTTAAATTGTGTGCTGTTAAAACTTTTTAAAAAAAAGTTTTATCGTGACCTTCTGATGTTTTTCTAGCCAACTTTTTGTTGTGTCTTACGAGAACGAAGCCCTCTTTCTTTCAAGGACACTAAGTCTTTAGTTTTTATTGGCATGACAAACTTTTCTTTTCGCACGCAAAATCCTCCTCCTACTACTCTTCCACCTCCTCATTTCCCTCTTCCTCCTTGTCCTCTTCCTCATCATCCTCATCAGTGCAGCAGCACTATCAGCACCATCAGCAGCTGCAGCACAGTTATCGATATTATTATTATTATTATCGATATCATCATCGTTATTATTCTCTTCCTTTTTCCTTGATCATTTCAGCAAAGCATTAATTTTATCGTATGTTAGTAGATGATTTATATTTCATCAGTATATTAATTAAAAACAAAAAATAAAGTTCAGATACAATATAAGGTAACACTCACTAAACAATATATTCAGGATAAGAGCACGCCATCTTTGTTTATTGCATAAATTTTGTTGTTGCTGCTATTGCTACTGTTGCTGTTGCAACTTCGGTTGTTGTAAAGAGAAAATTAACACAGAATATTTTCTGCGAGAAATTGGTACAAATGGATTAGTGAGCAGTGTCCACTGAATATAACACAATACAATAACATGTGATTATAACAATAATAATTATTGTGTTTGTGTTCTTGTTGTTGTTGTTGTCGTCGTCGTTGTTGTTGCTATGTGTGCGTTTGCACTTCTTTTTTTTCTTTCCTTCTTCTTCTTTTTCTTCTTCTTCTTTTCTTCTACTACTTCTTTTTCTTCTCCTCTTCCTCCACCTCCTACTCTTATCCATCTTCTTTGTTTTTTTTGTTTTGTAATTTTTACTCATTTGGTTTTCTTCAACTTCTTGTATGTAGTCACTTCGCTATATTCTTTAGGCACAACGTTCACCTGGTACACCAATGACCCATGTTTCCTACTCCTTCGGATGAGAGTATAAACCGAGGTCTAGTCTGTGTCGCATACATTCCATCATAACGGACTTTAAAGATCCTGACGCCCATGTCCTAGACGGGTGAGTGCCGGTGATAAGAACACACCCAACATGCACCTATAGGTCCTTCTCCCCCATCCCTGGCTGCCCAGGATTGTGCTCAGTTGTCTGGAGCGTTATTACGATGCGCCCAAAGGCTGCAAGTTGGCGCCTCGGGCGGCTTGAGTTAGGTCCTGTATCGGCCAGCGCCTTGAGTCGCCAAGTACGGCAAAATATGTGCGCTATACAAATACCCAATAAATAAATAATAATAATCCCGTGGTAATGGGCCATTTTTCACTGTCGGTGTCCATCCTTCTTAGCAGTTATTATTGCTCTGGGTTCAGCGTTGATTGTCAGTCACTACCTCTTTTCTCTTTGTGGGGGTTATACCCGTCTCGCCCTTTTGCCAATGATGAGTGCAGGCATGGAAATGGAATGTTCAGTCATTCTAATAGGCCCAGGTCTATGCTCACTGCGGTCTGTGCTCTTCCCCTTACTTCTGCTCAAGGTATTTGGTATCGACCATTTTGTTTGTTTGTTTAGTTTTGTTGTATTTTTGTTCCGTAGGAGTATATGGATTAGTCAAGATAAGGTTGTGTTTCGTCTCACTCTCTCTTCAGCCACGTATTCACACTTACTCCCGTGGGGATGCCGAGGGTTTCAGTGTAAATAGTATCCCCACTTTCTGGAAATTTAGTGCTTTAAATTCCCACTGTCGCTGTCTTTCTCCTTTGCTCTTTCTCATTCCTACTCTGTACTATTGATCTACTATATAGACCAGTCACCTACCTTTTTTTCTTGAATATTCTTCCGGGATAAAACTTGTGACGGTGGGTCTATTGTTGCTGGGCTCCGCACAATGGAATGCTATTACCCACTCGTCTATTGTCGATGAGGATCGCTAGTAAATCTCCCTGTGACTCAACTTAATACATTTATAAGTTTAGCTCGGTCCGTGTTTAGGCCGGGGTACAGAGATAGAAAGAAAAATGGTAAAAGATCACTGTCACACTAGCTCTCACACGGCTATGAAACATAGGTAGTCCAGCCACTTGTTAACAGTAAATATCACACATTTATTTCCTCTACTCTATACACGATCTGCTACGTATGATACTAACTTAAAAGTTCAAATGTCAATTCGAATAGTTCGCTTCTTGATAGTTCTAGGCAGCTACTGTATCTTCATCGGGCACTGGATGCTTTCTGCCCTAAGGGTCAGAGTTCTGGAAGAGTGGACTACTGTGGTCCTTTGATACAGGTTTGGTGCACTTTTACCCAACCCACTTAACAGAGTGTTTGAAAAACTGTGTTGTGGTTGCTTCCTTGATGAGTTGTGTTGAGTGGATTCTTCTCATTGTTGCTAGACTGGTGGGCTCTCGTTGCACATTGCTAGAGATGCATCGGCAGGCCAACTTTCAGGGAAGACTTGTTCTTGTCTTTCGCCTGGTTGGGCTCACGATACGATGCCTGCTCGTCTGTAACATATGAGACGAAATTCTGCACAACCCTGTATACTAGGTATGTGCAGAGCATCTCACTGAAGGCCAAAGTAGCCCTCAGTGATTAGCTCCACATCTCTATATGTAAGCGACAAACATTCTCCTAAGTCTGTGGTCTATTGGAATCTAATTTCCTATACATATTTAAATATAAATCATGGCTAACTATACACATAGAGATATAATTAATATTATACACATTCTCTGGTACAGCCACTGGTCTGCAAGCATACATATAGGTTAAACAACAGTGGGTCCATACGGAATACAACATGGCGTCGGACCCGGTCGTGTTCGCCACGTGGTCACGCAACGTTGGACTAACAATTTAAATCTAAGCATAGCAAATTTCACAAACATAATTCAACAATAATGTCAATACATCACGATGAAACAAATGTATGTTCATTTACCTTTTTGACAATGTCAGGCCGTGGCTAACTTGATTGAATAGAGTTTTCAACAAATCCTGCTTCCCTAGTCTTTCAGTGGAGAGATTTCTGTTAGAGCCGAGCTCTGTACTCTAGGCAGTTTGAACGCAGAATGACTACTCTACCTGTCTCTGCCTAACCAGGTAGAACCGGTATACATAATCTCTCTCTGTCCCGATTGGCTGGACTCTGCTATAACGTAAGCTGGATGATGTCACTATACTGCGCTCGCGTCACCCTAGCAGAGTGTAGCACACATCAATAACTTCTGTCGTCTGCTTCAGCGTAACATTAACCTACTACACAGCTGATTAAACAAGGCAAAAAGCTCATGTGATGTGTAAAACTGGCCTCTTGTTACAAAACTCCTCATTTGTGTGTGAGGTCTGTTGGATCAGCTTGGGAATATTGGACGCTTTCTGCCAAATGGTCCCTGGGGCTTCATATGATGTTATTATTTAGCTATGTAGGCATTTTTATGTATGTGTTTTGTTGATATTTTATAATGATGTTTGTATTATATTTTGTTTTTGTAAACGGAGGTTCGATAAATTTGAGTATAGTCTCAGCATCCCTTGCGTGTGGGATGTCTTTATTGTAAAGTGACCGGCTGGTGGAGTGCCTTCAGTTTTACCACTAGGATTGTTTCGGCAGATTTTTTTTATGCGGATAATGGGTGAGTCCTTTTTCAGCGAAGTTGTGATCTTGATTTTGTGGTCCTGATTAGGCTCTTCGGAGTCCGCTGGACCCTGCAAGCAATGAATAACTAACTAACTAACAAATCACACTTACTCTGTGTGTGATGGGTTTGTGTTTTTGGGTAAGAAAAATGAATGAATCTCTAAAATAATAATAACAACAACAATAATAATAATAATAATAATAATAATAATAATAATAATAATAATAATAATAATAATAATAACAACAACAACAATAATAATAATAATATTGTGAAGAAGAGGCTAGGTTTGGCAGTGGCACGCTGCTTGACACCCTTGCAAAAACTTTCTTAAAAGGAACAGTGGAAGGAGGCAGGCGCCTATCCTATCCTATCCTATCTGTTACACTCGATCGAAAATGGTGTTTTTCTTTATCAGTATTTGATTCAGCCCCGATGCTGAAGTCCTGATAAGGTGTAACTCTGATTCGTTTATCCACGCAGCCTGCTCACTCATCAACAAGTCCGGAGTCGACGTATGAAGTTTTCCACTTTTATTCAGCACACATCAACAACTGCATACAATCGCTTTTCCACTCTCAACTTTTTACTTTCCAACTCACTATCAACCACACTCTCACACAGGGCATCCATTTTATAATTTTTCTCTCGTTCGAGATGACGACAGAATGTTCCCGATGACGCTTTACCACCAATCAAAATAAAGTTCGTCATCACTGACTTACGTCATACATCTTTCCACACATTCCAAGAACTTCAACATTTATCGGGAAGTTTCTATCGACAGTAAACACGCAACTCTAAAGAATTCTCCAATAATATCGACTAACGAAAATTACCAACGTTATACAAAGCTTCTTCTAACAACAACGCAAACTCAAATCAAAGGTAAATACACTCTATTATTGAATACCTTGCAAAACGAAACGATTAGATCCATCGCGCGCGCTTCACACATACTATCCTTCGCGTTTCAACGTAACACTATCCTATCCTATCCCGTAATTCGAAGGTCGTTGTGGCACCACAGATGATTGTTTAACCAGCGTACGCCATCTTTCTCTGTCCTCAGCAACCCTCATGGCTTCGCTCAGTGTCAAGCCAGTCCATTCTCGAATGTTGTCCTCCCACCTCTTTTTCTTTCTCCCTCTTCTTCTGCCTCCTCGCACCGTGCCTTACAGGATGCTCTTTGCAAGGCCTGATACTCTGGTGAGGTGGCCATACCATCGGAGTTTCAGTTTGCTCATCACTGTGAGCATGTCATCGTGTTGTCCTATGGCTTGTGTGATGGTCTGTCGGACTTCGTTGCTGGTGATGTGCTGGGTATATGAAATGCACAGAAGTCTTCTGCAGCATGTTATCTTCGTACTTTGTATTGTTCGTTGTAGGTCTGCTGTGAGGGTCCGTGTTTCGCAAGCGTATAGGAAGATGGAGATGACAAGGGAGCGCAGCAGCCTTATCTTTGAATGTAGACTAATGGTCCTGTGTTTCCAAATTGGCTTTAAACTTGTCAGGGCAGCAGTTGTGTGTGCGACCCTAAAGAGGACTTTCTGTCGGGACCCATTGTCTGATACAATGGCTCCTAAATATTTGAAGCTATGCACTGTGTTGAGGGATTGGCCTTGGACTTTAATGTCCGTGTTGATGCCATTGGTGTTGTTGGTCATCACTTTGGTCTTCTTTGCACTTATTGCTATTCCATAGGCTCTGGAGGTGATATCAAACCTCTGTACAGCTGTTTAAGTTCTTGTTCCTCTCGATCCAATCCATCCATGACATCCGCAAGACAAAGGTTGGAGATTGCTCTGCCCCCTATGCTGACTGTGCCTTCATGTTCTGCAAGGACATCTGGCATGATGTGCTCTAGGAAGATGTTGAAGAGTGTTGGAAAGAGTAGGCTCCTTGATGCATTCCGATTGTTTTTCTGAACCAGTTACCGTTGGCGCTGTTATGGAGGACTGCATTAGTGGCCTTGTCATACAAGGTTTTGATGACTTCAATAATTTTAGGGGCTGATGTTGTACACTGTAATTGTTGCCCACCGAGGTGCATGCCAGGTTCGGACAAACGCTTTCTTGAAATCTGCCAATAAATGATATAGATTTTGTTTGAGCTGTAGGTATTTCTCGCAGATTATTCTGAGGTTGAAAATCTGTTCAGTGATACTTCGCCCTGCCCTCAATCCTGCTTGTTCTTCGGCTATGATTTGTTCAGCTTTGGGTTTCAACCTGTTGAAAGTTATTTTCTGAAGGACCTTGTTGGGATGGCTGATGAAGCTGATGGTGCTGTAATTTTCACACTCCTGAAGGTTATCCTAGTGCTGACAAGCTACTGGATCCATGGTGTAGGCCATCCTCCACTCTGCCAGATCTAGTTACAGATAATGGTGAAGGCATCAATCATCGGGTCTCCTCCTGCTTGAAGCAATTCAGAAAGAACTGGACAGATGATGTGAAAACATGGACGGCACTAGGCCTGCCGCACCTTCTGACAATAGCTGCAGACAGATCGAAGTGGCGACAACTCTCTTCCTCGGCATCTTTCATGTGTTTCAAACGTTCTGCCCTGTGGCGGGACTGAACTGAACTGTGAGTATGGGTGTGGGCTGGAGTGAGGACTGTGGACAATCACACCACAAAGCAGGAAGCTTTCAGACACCTAATGTTTTTAAACTCTATGTATTGATGTTGTGTTTTTTCCTCAGTTAATGTCTCTCTCTCTCTCTCTCTCTCTCTCTCTCTCTCTCTCTCTCTCTCTCTCTCTCTCTCTCTCTCTCTCTCTCTCTCTTTCTTTCTCTCTCCCACCCATCTACCCACCCATATTTAGCCGACCTTTAACTCAGGGTCGGTATGATGTACTATTGTATTACGCAAACATTACAACAAATAAATAAATTAACAAAATCAATAGAGAAAGAAAGACACGTAAGAAATTTAAAACAAGTGCTGGACCTAACGGGTTTGTCTACAGTCCATCTATATATAGATAGATAGATAGATAGAATCTGATAGATAGATAGATAGATAGATAGATAGATAGATAGATAGATAGATAGATAGATAGATAGATAGATAGATAGATAGATAGATAGATAGATAGATAGATAGATAGATAGATAGAATATTAATAAGTTTTGGTACAAATTACGTCACGATGATTACGTCACCCCATTTGCATAAGTCCCTTTCAACAACGACTCACTAACTAAATTTGCATACGTTTGGTTTTAAAGTTTGTTTTCGAACTAACGATAAAGAAAGAAAGAAAGAAATAAAGAAATAAATAGAGCAGCTGAAATATTTCTATTTGCTTACACTCCTCCCTTCTGTCGGCTTTTCGGTAGGCCTACGTTCGCTTTTCTGCAATCATTACATTACATTACATAATTGTTGCTTTAGGTCCAGCGGAATCTTCCGAGCCAAATCAGGACCGCACAACCCCCAATCCGCATAAAAGATCTGCCGAAACAACCCTAGTGGGAAAACTGAATGCCCTCCACCAGCCAGTCACTTTACAATAAAGACATCCCACGCAGGGGACGGCTGAGGCTTCACCCCAACTTATCGAACCCCCGTTTACAAAAACAAAATAGAATACAAACATCATTATAAATTATCAACAAAACACATACATATAAAATGCCTACATTGCTAAATAATAACATCATAGGAAGCCCTAGTGACCACCTGGCAGAAAGCGTCCAATATTCCAAAGCTGATCCAACAGACCTCATACACAAACAAGGAGTCTTGTCCCGGAAGAGTTTTCAAGGAGAAAGGTAGGAGACTGGTCTAGCGAAGAAGACGATAGTATAGCAGATTGATAGAACAGAGCAGGAATGAGAAAGAGCAAATGAGAAAGACAGCGACAGTGGGAATTTAAAGCACTAAATTTCCAGAAAGTGGGGATACTATTTATACTGAAACCCCCGGCACCCCAACGGGGGGGGGGGGGGGGGATGGAGGGGGGGTTCTGCAATCGGCCGTCCTTATTACAAGACCTTTTGCAAGACAAATTTTACCACCCACATCTAAACAACAAATTAATGTATTAAAACAACAAAATATGAAAGAAATTAGGAAAGAAAGAAAGAAAGAAAGAAACGAAGAAAGATATAAAGAAGAACAATGAGGGCTCAGAGCATCTGTACACTCTCATTACATTCAAAGTTTGAAGTAAATGTAAAAACGTGAAAATAATACCATTAAAGATGTGACGTCATGTCACTCGATTTGGATAATTTAGGTTTTACCTTAGAGTCATAGATAGCGTCTAAGTGTATGTGAAATGTAAACCGAATCCATCCAGCATATTACAAAAAAAAAATCCCCCCAAAAACTCCAAATCCTCCTTACCCCCCCCCCCCCCCCACACACACCAAAATAATGTATGACATCATCATTATGAGCACGTTACACAGTTACGTCACATGGTGTAGGCCACTCTCCACGCTGCCAGATCTTGTTACAGCTAATGGTGAAGGCATCAATCATAATTTCTCCTCTTGCTTGAAGCACCATAGTTTCGTTTAAGGATCAAGGCATCTGAATACTCTAATTACATATGCATTTTTTGTTTATTCTGCCACAAAAAAACAACAACAACAAAAACAACCACAAAACATTAGGATGTTACACAGTTACGTCACATGGTGTAGGCCACTCTCCACGCTGCCAGATCTTGTTACAGCTAACGGTGAAGGCATCAATCATAATTTCTCCTCTTGCTTGAAGCACCATAGTTTCGTTTAAGGATCAAGGCATCTGAATACTCTAATTACATATGCATTTTTTGTTTATTCTGCCACAAAAAAACAACAACAACAAAAACAACCACAAAACATTAGGATGTTACACAGTTACGTCACATGGTGTAGGCCACTCTCCACGCTGCCAGATCTTGTTACAGCTAATGGTGAAGGCATCAATCATAATTTCTCCTCTTGCTTGAAGCACCATAGTTTCGTTTAAGGATCAAGGCATCTGAATACTCTAATTACATATGCATTTTTTGTTTATTCTGCCACAAAAAAACAACAACAACAAAAACAACCACAAAACATTAGGATGATTACATCACTCGATTTGTATAATTTAGTTTTTCTTTGGAGGCACAGGACAAGTCTAAGTAAGCCTACATACCAAACTGGAAGTAGATTAAATCCCTCTAGTAGTTTGTGAGAAAATAGGATTAGACAAAACAACAACAACAACAACAACAAGAAATTATGACATCACCGTAATGACATTATCCAACATGCATAATTCTTTGGTCGTCTGGTAGAGTTCACCATTTCCTAACTAAATACCAAGTTTGAAAGAAATCCGTCCATTATTTTCAAAGAAAAGTGCGCAAATGTTCCCCCCGACGCCGCGCGGACGGACGCTAGGCGGTCGGACGGACGCCGGACACCCAAAGCCAAATAAATAAACAACAACAACAACAACAACAAAACAGACACATAAAAAGTGAGAGAGGGAACGAAGGAGGGAGCGAGAGAGTGAAGGAGATAAATAAATAGAGGGAGAGAGAGGGAGAGAGAGAGATGATGATGATGTGTGGGAGGGTGGGAGCCATTTCTTTCTTTTTTCCTTTCTTTTCTTTTTGTTGTTGTTGTTTTTTTTTCTTTCGGCTGTCTGTTAAAGAAATATGTTGCAGTGTAACTGAAGAAATCTTAGTAATAATAATAATAATAATAATAATAATAATAATAATAATAATAATAATAATTATTATTATTATTATTATTATTACTACTACTACTACTACTACTACTACTACTACTACTACTACTACTACTACTACTACTACTACTTCTCACAGGCGGCGGAAGCAGGGGGGGGCAGGGGGGCCATCCCCCCCCCCCCTAGAAAAATGTTGGAGGGGGCAGCCTTATATATTGCCCCCTCCAATAATGAGTAGTTTTTTTTCTTTGCCAGGGCATCAAAGGATTTTTTTTCTTCAAATGGAATCAAACAATACAAGTGTTAATCATCATAATCATCATCATCACCCTCTGATCAGTGAGAGAAGTTCGTCCCTTCGTCATCATTTCCTGTCGACGCGTCATAATCGTTAGCCTTAGCGTAGATCAACGTGACCGACAGTTTTCGACATCATGCACGTCACAGTCGCGTGTTGAAAACTTTAATTTGGTGTATCAGCAATTTTTTCGACTACAAGTGAAGAAGTCAGCAAAATGGCAAATGCTTTGACAACTGGTGTTATTGTTCCTCGTCAAGCATCCCGACAGACTCTCCGTGACAACCAACCTGCGGCCACTCCAGAAAAATATTTCAAGATTAGCATTGCCATTCCTTTCTTAGAACATCTGTCAACCGAATTGGACTCGAGGTTCAAAAATGATGGTCTAGCAGTTGATGGTCTATGTCTGGTGCCAAGCACTTTAATAGACAACCAGGATGGTTTCAAGCAGGTTCCAGAAGGGGTGATGCTGGCAATGTTGTGGAAGTCTGACCTACCAGACAACGCTACCCTTAATGCAGAATACCAACGGTGGGTTTGCAAATGGCGAAGTGCTGCTGAGAATGCGACAGCTATCATCCCATCCACGGCATCAGAAGCACTGAAACATTGTGACAGGGATTTTTTTATCCCAACCTGTTCATCATGCTTTAGAACCTTTGCACCCTACCTGTCACTACTGCCGAGTGTGAGCGTTCAAACAGTCAGTTGCGCAACCTGAAAAACTACCTGCGCTCTACAATGGAGCAACAGAGACTAAATGGACTTGCTTTACTGAAAGTGCACAGGGATTTTGATATTGACTTCAAAGAGGCAGTGCAAACTGTTTTGCCAGAAGATACAATTCACAAATGGTACTAATGCCGAGGAACCTAGTGCAGCAAGACTGAATGAAGTGAAAGCAGGGCGGTGATGTTCAAAAACTACAAGGTAAAGCTTTATACCATTAACGATCAACAAAAAGTAGTGAATAATAATAATAGTGTACAAAACATCTCTGCTAATAAATAAATGTGTGTGTGTGTGTGTGTGTGTGTGTGTGTGTGTGTGTTTTAAGTGAGGGGCAGAGGATAATTTTTGTACCCCAGAGTTTGTCAGTTCAATTGTTCAAAAAGCTCAAAGTCCCAGACCATCACAGATGGCTTTTTCAAGGTTCAGATTGCACCAGATTGCACCATTTTGCATCCTTGAAAAAAAAAAACAATTTCCGGGGGAGCATGCCCCCGGACCCCCCTAGAAGGCTCGGCGCTTCGCTGAATCTGTAACCCCCACCCTCGACTTTTCCCATGTCTGGTCCTGATGTCAGTGAATATAATGTGTGTGTGGCCTCCCTCCCCCCCCCCAATCCTGAGCAGCTTCCGCCGCCTGTGCTTCTACTACTACTACTACTACTACTACTGCTACTACTATTACAAAACGTCCCTACCCCTTCTCTTATCTCCACTTCAAATCTTACAGTATAACATTTTTTGTTTGTTTTATGTTTTATTTCTTTAAACGTTGTTCGCGCTCTGACCTTTCTTTCATTTTCTTCTTTTAGCACTGAGTGTTTTTTCTCTGTCTTCCTTTCTTTACTTTTTCTTTTTCTTTTCTGTTATTCGCCACACTCAAAGATTCCGATGGGAAAGTCTGCAACTGTTGCAATTATGCCAATTAAAGCTAGTACCCTGCGGCTGCCATTTTTATTTGCTTAAATTTAAAATTGTAAAATTCTCAACCTGATTGGGACATATTGATTAAGTGTTCAAATATTCCATTCGAAACAATGTAAGATTTCGGTCTTTCCCGGTTTTTTCCCCCTCAAACAAACTCCTTTTATTTAAATGAAATGCAGGAAAGTTCTGCAACAAGGCTTTTATTTTTAAGTATTAGTTTAAACACTTTGTTTTGAATTGAGTATCTGATTTGTCCATGTGTTTATTTGGTGCTGTTTGTTTTAAATCCAGGCCTGGATCTGTGATCATGCCTTTTAATATCGCCTAATAATTCTTCACCACTCATGCGATATCTAAAATAATATAAAAGTCCTAAAATACATTTTCTCCCGCAAAAGTGTTAATAATTTAAAATGAAATCGCTTTTAATGTTACAAAGCTATGTTGATACATAACGTACACAGATTTTATTACTTGTAACAATACGTACATTAACTAGTCCACATACCAACTTTCTTTTCTTCCTTTCAAAACAAAAACAACAACAAAAACTAAACAAAAAAACAAAAAACACAAAAAAACTTAGCATAATTCCGATTACTATAACTTGATTTACAAAACGGTATAAACGTGCATGTACATGTGCAATCATAGTTAAGAATTGTATATTCCAATGTCGCAGTTTGAATCAGCAAATGGTAACCTGCGTTTAATGTTAAAATTGTGCGTTTACAAAGAGGTCTTCTTAAGGTACATACCGACCCACTGCTTTTCCTCACCTTTTACCTCCTCCTCCCAAGCTGTCGCCTCCCATCAGCTTCTCTCCTCCTCCTTCACACTCTCGGCGGTCATTATCGATCGCGAGTGACCTTGAGATTCGTCACGATCCCCCCCCCCCCCACCCCCTCACCACTGTCTCACGTGCCGTTGCTCAACGCACTCAGCAAACTTCACATGCACAACTACGTCAGTGTAGCAGACGACGCAAAGTAATCGACGAAGCCGTCGTCTGTTAAAGCTTGTAACGAATACTCGCTACCAACCTCCTCTTATTTGACCCGTTCGTATTTAAACAAAATAATTGACTGACAGATATTTCCTGGGGCTAGTTAAATGGCGTCCCTCTTTCTTCGATCGTAATTCTGTTCTCTTTTTTTTGGAACTTCTGCTGGAATAAAGAAAAAAAGAATAGCCCGCGGCTGTTTCTGTATGCTCCCGTTTTTCACGCTGTTACTTTTTATACGCAAGGCAGCGAGCGCTGTTCGCTGTGTAGGCCTCTGCTAGCAGCGAGGCTCAGAGAAGTGAAGGTTGGGGTCAAGGCTCAGCCCGATTTGGAAAGAGCTTCGCCACCATTATAGCTGTTGGCTGCGAAGCTACTAAGCTTGCATGTAACACATGTGTACTGTGGAAAATCGGACGATTACTTGGTGAACGTGTTTTGTTTGGTTGTCTGTTGATGCTTGTGGAATTACCACGACGCAAACGACTACGTTCAAGTTCCTGTCGAGGTATGTCCGTGTCGATATTTTCCTCCTTGGCTTCGTATATATCGGTCATCAGTTTCGCTTCTGTTACTTACGACATAAAGGTTGCCGTGCTGAGTAATGTGTATATGTTGTTAAGGCATTGATGAAGGCGTACCTTCACCCCGTTGTGTTATGATTTACCGCGAGTTTCGCCCAGTCCAAGGACATTCACATAGATATGAATCACGTGGGCCTTAAATGTCTTAAGAATCAGTTCTTTTTCCACAACTGCACTATCTTGTCAATGAAGAAACATAAAATACAGGCGTACAAAGCTAGTACACAGCGTAGTTTTTTAGAGGTAAAATATTTGGAACACAATAATTGTAATAGTTTTGCTCATTGCTTATTTTGACTAGCACATAGTTTATGAATAGGGCATCGATCGTCAAAATGTCAAAGAGGTTTATAAAACATGCATGGAAAGCTGCAAACAGCTTCTTTTTTAAGAGGAAAATATAATTGGAACATTGTAAAAGACCTTCTCATTGCTTACTTTGACTAGTACTATGTTTATGAATAGAGCAGAGCATCAATCGTCACGGCGTCAAAAAGGTGTTTACATATGATTTGTAGTACACTTGTACTGAATGTGATTGCACCTAACAGTAACAGTTAATGTCTCTTCTTTGAGTATATAATTAAAGTACCTGTGGTTTTCCTGAATTGTATGCACATGTTCTACTATAAAGCATTTTTACCAAGAGAAATAATATGTCAATGAAGTAAATTAGTAGCCTTAGTAATAATGTGTGTTTTATAATGTTTTAATGTTTTTCTTTTTCCAGTATAAAAATATTTCCCGGTAATAAAAGAAATTAGAGAGCACGTTTATTGTTTTAAAAACAGTAAGTTGGTTAGTTAGTAAATAAATAAATAAGTATTTATAAATAAATAAATAATAAAGATATTTTTTCTACCCATTGATGCAATTCTTTCTCTGTTTTAATGAAATGTAAACAAACAATGTTCATATAATTAATACAAATAAATAGTATAGCAGAAATATTTTTTTAAAGGGAAATAAAATAAAATACAATTAAATTATAAACAACGTTACACTTACAGTGAAAAAAAAGTATGTGGAATTTATGTTGAAATAAAAGTGAAATGAAATGAATACTGCTACTGTCCTAGTGCTAGTATGGACAGAGACACATACCTTCACCACCAATAAGCATTTATAAGCTCCTATTAATATATAGCCTTGACCATGATCATCATCATCGGTTATTTTCATTTTGCATCGATATTTATTCAAATTATTATTTTAAACATATGTTTTGCCCAATTCAAGCAAATCAAGATAAAGCTAGAAAATGATTTATTATTTTTACACCAAGGAATTTGACATGTGGGCAACATGACATAAACATGAAACATGACAAAGACAATATCACATTGTCAATACATAAAACATCAGATAATTATGACCATCGCCATTCATTTACTTAAACATTCTCAGACACTCCAGATATCAAATAATATTAATTAAGAAAATAAAAATTAGTAAGATGATATCGTGATAGCGATAAATATCATACGGCCAAATTAAGGCAGGACTAAAAGGAATTATCATAGGTAAGACCTGAACATATATATTTAAAAAGACAATTTCTTTTATGACACTAATTAAAAATATTCAAGATGCAAGATTCCATTTGCTGTTAGCATGATTTGTTTAACTTGAAGAACTGCGTGTCAATGTAATTTCTTTTGTTCTTAAGGCAGTTGATTGATTTTGCTCAGAATGTCAACGTATAGTTTATATTTAAGGCTGTCTGTCGTTTATACTAAATTTGAAATGGATTGATTCTGCAGGTACATTTAACATTTTAATCACACTAGAAATGAGTAGAATGATTTTTTTATTAAAGTCTTTTCATTGATTGTACAATGATTTTAGACTTTCACAAACATTTACACACACACATAAACATTACATACACATGTATACATGTACATATGCACAAACATACACGTTATACATTTATGCACCTATTCAAAATTTTGTTACGTCAGTATGTAGGGTAATGTAAGCAATTATTTAAGTGTGTGGTTGTATAAAACATCACTGATACTATCAGGGTCATTTATCATTTGAATTTCCTATTTATAATGGTCCAGTATCATTATCTCAAATTTGAGTAGATTGTAAAACTGATTGTGAATGTACACAAAATTAGGGAGTTAAATAATAAATATATCCATAGATGTTTCAGGAATATATTTTAAGGCCATTCTTCTTCTTCTTCTTCTTCTTCTTCTTCTTCATCATCTTCTTCTTCTTCTCCTTTAATTGGTTTAAACAAATATTTTATTTAAGGAAAACACATAATTACAAACAATGATTTACAGGATAGGCAACTAGCGAGCATATATAATATGTAAGGTTACCCTGTATAAATAAAATTCGACATAATAATTAAGTGACAGGCAACTAAAGAAGATTACTACAATAAAAGAAATAAAATAACTATAATAAAATAAATAAATTAAAAAATAATAAGGTGTAATAAATAATTAAACGGAAAATGCAGAACAACAAGTAAGAACTATTTACAAATGACAGAAAAAAAAGAAAGAAAAAAAAACTACAACGGAGGAATCAAATATTTGGCTGGAAATTAAATGCGTACATAAATAAATAATGGATATTTTTAAAACAAATATTTGAAGAAGGAGATGTGTGTGTGTGTGTGTGTGTGAGAGAGAGAGAGAGAGAGAGAGAGAGAGAGAGAGAGAGAGAGAGAGAGAGAGAGATGGGGGTGTATTGGGAGTGGAGCTGAATACAGGGACGCTTTTGCGATGAAGCGGAGAATTTCACTTGATGAAAAGGCTTTGACTGTTTGATAAAGTTTATTTTTTAAAGTTTTTTTTAAAGTTTTTATTTACCTTATTGTCCCTTTTCCATAGGGAAATTCTGGGCCGCCTCCTCTGGGGAAAGCGTAGTCGCAGCCTGTGGCGCGCCCAAACCCAACCTACCTAACATCAGTTGTGATTTTGAAATTTTGATGGGGGAGCAAACCGGAGCACCCGGAGAAAACCCCCGAGACGTTGCCTAAGTCGAAAGTAAATAATATTCGGATACACATAACGCCCAGATGCTGGTTCGAACCCACACCTGTCAGCCGCCATTGGTTTCTGGCTTGTGCACAAGGCAAGTTAGTCCCGCCTTAGCCCACTTGGCCACAACGCTCGCTTTTGAGTGGTGCTGAAGAGAAGTTGATTGTCCCGTAGAGAAAAGGTTTGGTTTCCGTACAGTAAGTTATTCAACGTTCCTTGTTCTTGCTTGAGAGTAGCGAAAGTAATTATTCTGATGTTAGTATAGAGGGGACAGTGAAAGAGAAAATGTTCGACAGTTTAAGTTTGAAAGCCACATGAGCACGAGGGGTTGTTAGTTAAATGCTACATCATGGTTAGGACAAGCTTAAGATCAAGCATCAACATTGGCAGGACACGCATTTTTTCAGGTGCAGACATCGGAAGTGACCACGATCTCGTGAGAATGTCCTTCCGGCACCGCTTGAAGAGAGTAAAGACAGCAAAGTGCACCAGACTGAAGTTCGACCTAGACAAACTGCAAGAGACCTGGAGGTAGCAGAACTATTCCAAGCCACAATTGGAGGGAAATTTGCACCACTGCCCATTTTGGGAGCTAGTGAAGTAGATGTCAACACCATGACCACCACCTTCAACTCAACTGTGACAGATTCCGCCACTGAGATCATTGGCAAGCACCGTCCAAAGAAGAAACCGTGGATCACACCTGAACGTTTGGACCTGTGTGATCAACAAAGAGAGATATAAAAGAAAAAGATCGTCCCACAGGCAGCTGATGCTTACCAAAAAAATCAATAATGACATCCGAAAAGGCATGCGCACAGCAAAGGAGAACGGGATAGAAGATCAATGCCAGGAATAAGAGAACAGTCTGAAAAAGAACTCCGGCAAGAAAACCTACGAGATTGTGAAGCGGCTGACAAGTGTTAAACAGCCCAAGGTCTCCACGAACCAAAGCAAGTCTGGCCTTACAGAAGAACAATAAGTCTTGTATAGATGGACAGAGTACTGCTCTGACCTTTACAACCACACACCAAAGGGAAACCCATCAGTTCTAGCATGTCCCCAGAACAGAGACGAAGAAGAAATCATCTCAATTCTCCGAGAACAATTTTAGGCAGCAGTGCAATCACTGAAGAAATGGAAGTCAGCGGGAGTGGACAATATACCCGCGGAATTGCTTCAAACAGGAGGTGAAGCGATGATTGACGCCATCATCATTATCTGTAACAAGATCTGGCAGAGTGAGGAATGGCCTACACCTTGGACCCATTGGGCCATTCGCTTGTCATCACTCTTCCCAAAAAGGGTAACCTTCAGGAGTGTGAAAACTACCACACCAAGTCTCATTATTATCGACGATTTCTATAGCGCACATATCTTGCCGTACTTGACGACTCAAGGCGTTGGCCGATACAGGTTATAACTGAAGCCATCCCAGCAAGGTCCTCCTGAAAATAATCCGCAACAGGTTGAAATCCAAATCTGAACAAATCATAGCTGAAGAACAAGCAGGAATCAGGGCAAGGCGAAGTACCACTGAACAGATTTTCAACTTTGAGGACAGAGAAAGATGGAATACGCTGATTAACCGATCATCAACGACCTTCGAGTTACTGGATAGGATAGGATAGGATAGGATAGATATTTCTTCTGAGTCGACAGTGAATTATTTGTTCGTACCTGTTTCCAGTGTAAAAATGCGGAGGATTGCCAGAGTAGTCTTTGTGAAGATAACGTTTAAATGCTCCTGTTGATGTGGTTCGCTTTATGCTCTCTGGTAGAGAATTCCACAGAACAGATTTTAACGGAAAGAAGGAGGTATAGAAAATTTTAGTTTTGTGAGGAGAGATGTACCTTTCAAGCAGTCTGAGTCGGTGGTACGGATTGATACTGGCAACAAGAATTGGAAGAAGATTATTCTAGTATTGAGGTACATAATAATTTACTATTTTGTGGTACATTATTAGTTTATGTCTTTCTCGACGAGCTTTTAAACAACAAAAACCAGAGTCTATATAGTTTCGTGGCGAGTGCCCCTCACTAAAGTTATTCGTTCCAGGTGTAGATTTTCTAAAACGTGTGCTTGGTCTTGTGCACAGTTGTCATATAGGATGTCGGAATAGTCAAAAATGGGCAGTGTTACACTCGGTTTGATGTTGGTGTTTTTCTATCAGTGTTGATTCAGCCCCAATGCTGAAGTACTGATGAGTGTAGCTCAGATTCGTTTATCCACGCAACCCGTCCAAACAGCATACAAGTCACAAAGTCGACGTATGAAGTTTTCCACCTTTATTCAGCACACATCAACAAATGCATACAATCGCTCAATCGCCTTTCCACTCTCAAATTTACTTTCCAACTTCACTATCAACAACCTTCACAACACAGCGCGGCACATAATTTTATAACCTCTCTCTCTTCCCGAACAATTTCGAACACAGTAGAAATGACGCACTACCACCAATCAAATAAAAGATCGTCATCACTGACTTACGTCATACATATTTCTTCTCCTTCCGGGAATACTTCGATATTTATCGGGAAGTTTCCATCGATAGTAAATACTCACATCTAGAAAATTCTCCAATAATATCGACTAACGAAAATTATCAACGTTATACAAAGCCTCTCCTAACAACAATGCAAACTCAAATCACAGGTAAATAAACTCCATTATTGAATACTTTGCAAAACGAAACGATTAGATCTATCGTGCGCGTTTCAGACATACTACCATTGGCGTTTCAACGTAACAGGCAGAATTTATACATAATTTCAAGTGATTTTCTATTTAGGGAATATTTAAATGATTTAAGACAGTAATAGTTTTATTTTACTGCCTATGTTTGCAATATATGTGTACTTTCCACTTACAGTTGTTTTGTACAATTAATAATTGTTGTGTCTTGTAACACTTATAACATTATAACAGCACTAATGGCATCAACACGGACATAAAAGTCCAAGGCCAATCCCTCAACACAGTGCATAGCTTCAAATATTTAGGAGCCATTGTATCAGACAATGCAAAGACTATCATGCAAGGCACAGAGCAAGGAAGTAGAAAAAGAGGGAGACCGAAAAAGAGGTGGGAAGACAACATTCGAGAATGGACTGGTTTGACACTGAGCGAAACAATCAGGGTTGCTGAAGACAGGAACAGATGGAGTACGCTGGTTAAACGATTATCTGTGGTGCCCCTACGACCTCCGAGTTACGGAATAGGATAGGATAAGATAGTCTTCTTCTTCTTCTTCTTCTTCTTCTTCTTCTTCTTCTTCTTCTTCTTTTGTGTCTTATAATGCACTTCTTGTTAACTTTAGAACAAATTATAGTACCATCTACAATTAACCTTTAAAAGATGTTATCACGGTATATCACCGAAAGATTTAACTTCTTTTTACCGATTTTTTAACAACAATTAACTTTTAAAAGATGTTATCTCTAACAAATGGTTTTGTGGACCTAGGAACTTTAAAGGCGCAACCAATTTTACTGTTTTAAATGTAAGATTTACATGTGCGTGTGCAGCAGACCCTGGCACGTAAACTCAAAATTGTAAAAGCCCCTCGACCTTTCTTCCTGGCAGCTGACGACACGCCAAAGTGAAAAATGTACATGCCTTTCCCCTTGCCCCACATGCATTTAACCCACTTGAACCAGACTTGGCAATGGCGCGATAGTCGAGGGACTTTTTGACCTTGTCTTAGGTAAATAGTCATGTAGATTTCAATTAATATTGTTTTTTTACTGACATGATAGTCTTAAATTATTATTATCAAGGATTTGTATAGCGCACATATCTCGCCGTACTTGGCGACTCAAGGCGCTGGCCGATAGAGGATCTAACTCAAGCCGCCCGAGGCGCCAACTTGCAGCCTTTGGGCGCATCGTAATAACGCTCCTGACAACTGAACACAATCCTGGGAGAAGGACCTAGGTGCATGCTGGGTGTGTTCTAGTCACCAGCACTCACCCGTCTAGGACATGAGCGTCAGGATTTTTAAAGTCCGTTATACCTCGGTTTATACTCTCATCCGAAGGAGTAGGAAACGGGAGTAAAGTACACTAAAGGACACTACACAATGCCCCGGCCTGGGCTCGAACCCGGGACGTTCAGATCCGCAAGCCAAAGCTCTACCATTAGGCCACCATGCCTCCCATTTTCACTTTTACCATTGTGCTCTTTTAATAAAGAAGATTGCACAGACAAGATGAACTAGACACTTTTCACCCTTGCGTTATGTAATCAAATATTAGGTACATTTTTCACAAATACGATCGTCCAGAAGCCATTTATTCTATTTTCAAGGGAGGGGAGATGACCACCCTCCTCATTAAGATGGTCCAGAAGAAAAGGACCCAAACACCTCTCTCACGAAGACCACCATTTCCTCACTTACTTACCTACCTACCTATATAACATACAAGAACATCGACAGTATGTTTTGCATGATAGTCTTTATCTTTGTGTCGTACAAGTATTTTTACGTTTTGCACTAGAGAAATGATACTAAAGAGACCTTTCTGCAAGTGTGTAAGTTTAAAGAAAAAGGTGTCCCCGTAAACGTTTGGTTGTTGGCGAGGGAAGAGTTTGGGACCTCCTATGCCAAACAAATCTAATGTTAATATAAGAACACAATTCAAAGCCATAATAATAGCATACAATTCTGCAGTAAAGATTGAAAATGTTCTCCCTACATAAAAAGACTTTTCAATATTAGGATCTGGAATAACATATACAGCACCGGCATCAGAAGTTTCAAGTAGTGAACCATCTGTATAAATTTTTCATTTATTGAAGTAAATAAAATTTAAACGTTTTTTTTAACTATTACTTTATTAGCTAACATACTTACATAGTTATTTCTTCATTTTTATGTAAATCTGTGTAATCTATATCGAAGTGAGCCCGTAAGTGTTCCCAAGGGGGTATTTTGGGTGAAACAGGAACAGATTTTAAATTACTAATACTAATACCACAATTTATCATCACTGCTTCTGTATAATCATCTGAATGTATACAATATATTGTGATCTTTTGGGGAATTCGCTTTTCGAAGATAACACTTCATCTGTTACAGAATAGGAGTACTTCCTAAATAGCTGTCAACATGTATTTTGACCGCTTTTCAGGGGAAGCAACTCTCATTGACCTACTTTACCTACTTTCGGTTTATGCTGTCAACATGTATTGTGTGACCGCATTTCAGGGGAAGCAACCTACTTTCGGTTTATTTAGGGATAATGCCTACTGTCAATACATAAACTTCTAAGAACATATTTTGAGGCAGCTAATTTGCGTTGATCTACAGCTAGGTGGACTAGGTTGTGCCATGCGCTTGTTTCAAACTTTCTGTGTCGTTTGGTGGTTGCCTTCCAAGCATTGGTCATCCATCTAAGCGTTGTGGCCGCGTGGTTTAAGGTGGGAGGGGGGGGGGGGACTAGCTTGCCTTGTCCACAGGCTAGAAACCAATGGCGCCTGACAGGTGTGAGATCGATCCTACCTCTGGGGGTTATTTTTCTCCGAATATTATTTACTTTCGACACGGGCAAGGTTGGGGGTTTGGACGCGCCATAGGCTGCGACTACGCATTCCCCAGGTGAGGTGGCCCAGGATTTCCCGATAAAAAGGAATAATAAAGTGTCCAAAAAAAATCAAAATTAAAATAAAAAAATCAAGTATTAAACCTTCACGACCGTGCCTTAGCGTGAAACATTGCTAGCACTGCACTGCTGCGTCACCCAAATGTGTGTATACATGTTATTTAAATAGTACGTTAAATAGTACGTTTCGCACCGACATGTTTTAGTTGTATTTAATGGGCACGATAAATATTATGATTCTGATAGTCTTGTAGCCTTTTTACCTTTGTATTATATAAATAATCACCACGTTTTGCACGTATACATTATAGTCTACACACGTTTTATGCTTGTGTTATAGAAATACGTAAGCCATGCTTTATAATTTTTTTATGACCACTGGGGGACACATTTTTTAAAATAGGTTTTATTATAAACGGAAACTCCGATGGTCTGGCCACGCCACCAGATCATCAGGCCTTGCACAAGAACGTCCTGCAAGGCACGGTGCAAGGAGGCAGAAGAAGAGGGAGACAGAAAAGGAGGTGGGAGGATAACATTCGAGAATGGACTGGCTTGACGCTGAGGGTTGCTGAAGGCAGAGAAAGATGGAGTACGCTGGTTAAACGATCATATATGTTGCACCCCAACGACCTTCGAATTATGGGATAGGATAGATGATAAAAATGTACTGTTCATGCTTTAGAGCTTTGAAGATCTGTCTGGTCACTAATCAAAGACGTGTAGGCCTAAACGTGCTTTAACGTTTCCATAATCTTCATGTGTAGCTTATCTTCGTAATTTCAACTGTGCTATTTTATGATTTGAGGATATTTTGGGGGTATACACGATTTTTTTCCCACGTGTTAAGACGTTCTAGAGACCATGCTATCTTGCATTTTTGACAATTTTCAGGAAGGCGATTGTTGCAAACGCCTCATTTTCCGACCTATTTAAAGTTACGTTGTATATCTATATAATATGTTCAATGCAGTGAGTAATGCCATTCATGTAGTTTATGTTGACTATTATTACCTTTTTCTCGTCCCTTTTGATTTTCTCCATTTTTGGCTAAAACGCCCCTGGGGTTTGAGGGCCTAACTTATGGATGGTCTTTATTGGATGGTTCGAGGAAGGTTCGTAGAAGTTCAAAAGTTTTTTTGTCGAGGTTTTCAGATCCCAAACCTAAATTGAATTTTTTTTTGTGTGTGTGTCCGAAAGGTTCAGCAACCTAGGTTCGGGATCTGAGAATTTAAAAAAAAAAGTCTGTGAACCTCCACGAAACTTCCAATTAAGACAACCTTAAAGCCTCTAGAGGCAGTGGGCATTACTAACTGTATAGTGATCGTTATTTTCTGTTCCTGCTATGTCAAGAGAAATTCTGTTTGATTAAACAAGAAAAACAACAACCCCAACAACAAAACTAATTTTGTATTGTTTATTAAGTGACTGCTGGTGAATTGAACTCCCTTGGCGGCAGGGATAGCTCAGTGGTCAGAGCGCACGACATGTGTGAGTGCCTCTTGGGCGACGTGGGTTCGAATCCTGACTTCAGCAAGCTATTTTTGTGATTGCTGGATATTACGGGCCAGCGCCTTGAGAAGCTTTCTGAGCTTGTAAGTGCGCTATAAAAGAGAAATATCTTCTTTTTTTTCAAAGCTACCTACACTGCAACTTAGATTTCAGAAATAGTTTTGGCAATGAATGTTCTTTAAAAAAGATAATAAGTTAGGTTCCTTACCATTTGTGTTGCCAAGTAGACAAATTGTGGATACTTCTTTCGCAACCCCTTGGGGTCATGAGCAATCTTGCCACTGTAGATTGTTCTAACTTATAAAGGGAAAAGTGAAAGCCCCAGTTGAAAACCTGTCTTTCCTTTATAGGCATGACCGATTCACTGCGGCAACAGTACCCCCGTTGGAGTGCCGGGGGTTTCAGTATAAATAGTGTCCCCACTTTATGGAAATTTAGTGCTTTAAATTCCCACTGTCGCTGTCTTCCTCATTTACTCTTTCCCATTCCTGCTCTGTCCTATCACTCTGCTATACTATCTTCTTCTTCGCTAGATCAATGACCTACCTTTTTTTCTTGAAAACTCTTCCTGGACAAGACTCCTTGTTTGTGTATGAGGTCTGTTGGATCAGCTTGGGAGTGTTGGACGCTTTCTGCTAGGTGGTCATTAGGGCTTCCTATGATGTTATTATTTAGCAATATAGGCATTTTATATGTATATGTTTTGTTGATAATTTATAATGATGTTTGTATTCTATTTTGTTTTTGTAACCGGGGGTTCGAGTAGTTGGGGTAAAGCCTCAGCCGTCCCCTGCGTGGGATGTCTTTATTGTAAAGTGACTGGCCGGTGGAGGGCATTCAATTTTCCCACTAGGGTTGTTTCAGCAGATCTTTTATGCGGATCGGGGGTTGTCCGGTCCTGATTTGGCTCGGAAGAGTCCGCTGGACCTAAAGCAACAATCAATCAATCAATCAATTAACCTCTTTCGCATGAAGAGTTTTGTTGGTGGTGTATTTCTGAGAACTTCATTCAGGCGTCTTCGTATGCTTTTGAAAATCGGTCACTTCATTTTCAACAAGCCCAGCTGGTACGCTGACGAGCTGAGAACACAGCGAAATGGCCATCTGTATCCATGGCACAATTCCACAAAATGTATGGAAACCATTGGTAGTAGACCAGGGGAGATAAATCTTTCCCTCATTCCCCGAAGGACTGCAACTAATAAGGATTATATCAAAAGATGTTGTCATGCAACTCCGGTCCATCCTCGTTAGGCGAGTGTTACACTCTGTTCGATGTTGGAGTTTTCTATCAGTATCTGATTCAGCCCCGATGCTTGAATTCCTGATAGTTGTGTAACTCAGATTCGTTTATTCACACAGCCCGTCCAAACAGCATACAAGTCACAAAGTCGACGTATGAAGTTTTCCACTTTTATACAGCACACACCAACAACTGCATACAATTCTCAATTCAACTCAACAACTTTCACAGCAACTTTCCAAATCACTATCAACAACTTTTCTCTCTCTCAACAGCAATTCGGCACACGATTAAATAACCTCTCTCTTTTCCGGAAGAATTTCGAACAATGTAGAAATGACGTACTGCCACCAATCGAACTAAAGATCGTCATCACTGACTTACGTCAATACACATTTTCTCTACTTCCGGGAACATTCACGACCTTCGATATCCATCGGGAAATTTCTATAGGAAGTAAACACTCAGATCCAGAAACTTCTACAGTAATATCGACCAAAGCAAATTATCAACGTTATACAAAGCCTCTCCTAACAACAATGCAAACTCAAATCAAAGGTAAATAAACTCCATTATTGAATACTTTGCAAATCGAAACGATTAGATCTATCGTACACGCTTCAGCCATACTATCATTCGCGTTTCAACGTAACATAACCCCCCACTCAAGAAGAAATTTACCCAATTTCTTTCAACAACGTTGAAACGTAATGCACAAACAAAGTTCAGAATTAAAACTTATTTCAGACTGTCTGAACACTGTCAATGTTCTCAGCTCATTCACACAAAGTTTATCATCTGCAAGTCTTTCTGGATACTGTCAATGTTCACAGATCATTTACCCAGTCAACGTTTTTCATTTTCAAGTCTGTTTAGATATTACCGATGTTCTTAGTTCACCAACACAGAGTCAATGTTTTTCCATCCGCAAGGAAACGGCGCCCTCGTCAATTGCGGTCGTCATCGGCCCAGGGTCAAAGACAGTGATCTCGTGGGCTTTCCTGGAGTCAGTGCATCCTCCGTTGTCTTCCTCTCCCGTCGGATGTCCGACGCAGTCGACGTTGTCAGCTCCCAGAATGCATTTGCTGGGTCTCACGGTCAGGTTGGCTTCTGCGGGACGGTGGAACAGCTCCCTCAATGTCTGCAGATGCTCCTTCCAGGTCTGGGTGTGGTCCTCATGTTCGACCAAAGTCGTAGAGCCTGGGACATCATTGAAGCTATGGGGAAACTCGCCCGTAAGGTCCTTGAGCTCCATCTTTTGACCTTCCGTCAAGCTTGGTCCTAGCTTAACATCATCGATGCCTTCTTTGCTGTGGAAGTCTCCAAGTTCCAACAGTTCCTCGCTATCAAAGCTGTTGTCGATCTCAGCTGCTGTTGCCACATGCACAGCCTCTGATGGCCTTTCCACGTACAGCTTGAGGAGGTTGGCGTGGTATATCTTGGAATGCTGGCCGACCTTCACCTTGTAGTCGTTGATCCCCACCACGGTCTCCACTTCGTACGGGCCTTTCCACTGCATCAGCAACTTATTGTGATCAGTAGGTAGCAGCACCAGCACTTTGTTGCCAGGTTTAAACTTCCTGTTCACAGCCCTACGATCATAATAGTGCTTTCCACAGTCCTGGGACTTCTTCAGGTTTTCTCTGGCTATCTCGAGAGTCTGCTCCAGCTTCTCCCGTAGCTCAAACACGTACTGGTAGCTGTTCTTCACCTCTGGGGTGTCCACTTCTTTCGTCCACAGTTCTTTCAGGATGTGCATCGGCCCTCTGATGGTTCTTCCGTACAGCAGCTCGAACGGAGAAAAGCCGGTGGACTCCTGCGGTACTTCTCTGTAGGCGAAAAGTAGGGCGTTGATGTAGCGATGCCATTGTCTGGGCTGCTCGCTGCACAGTTTCTTCAGGGTGGACTTCAGCGTAGCATTGAACTTTTCGACAAGCCCGTTGCACATTGGATGGTAGGGTGTCGTAGTCAAATGCCGGATGCTCAGCAGTCTGTTGACCTCCTTCATGCAGTCAGAGACGAACTGCGTCCCGAGGTCTGTCAGAATTCTTCGGGCACTCCAAGTCTACTGAACATGTCCACCAGTGCCTCTGCTACAGTTTCAGTGTCAATCTTCTTCAGTGGCACTGCTTCTGGGTACCGAGTCGCATAGTCCACTAAAGTCAGTACCCATCGATGACCTTCTTCACTCGGAGGTCTTATTTCGCCGATTAAGTCTAAGGCCACCCTCTTGAAAGGTCGGTCGATCAAAGGCATTCTCTGCATTGGCACTTTAGGGACCCTTCCTCGAGGTATGGTCTTCTGGCAAATGTCACATGATCGGCAGAAACGGCTGACGTCCGCATGAAGTCCTGGCCAGTAGAATACCGCCTGGATTCTATCCGACGTCTTCTTGATACCCAGGTGACCTCCCATGATTGAGTCATGCGCTACTTCCATCACCTGGCGCCTTATGGGTAACGGTACCAAGACTTGACGTAGTGGTTTCCCTCCGTTGACCCTCGGGTGCTGGAAGATTCGGTACAGGATCTTGGCCTTCACCTCAAAATAGACCGTACCACTGCCTTTGGTCACGTGGTCTTGGCGGTTCCTGTACTTGTTTAAAGTGCTATCAGCTTCCTGGAGCTGGATCAGCTTATCTCTGTCCACGATGGCAGCTTTGGAGTTGTCGGCGACCTTCAGTGGCGTAGACGTCTTGTCTCTCTTGGCCTGGGCCCTGGTAGTAACAGCACCGACGATCTCAGGTCGGCAGGGCTGAGCCGGAGTAACCACATTGTCCCGTAGCAGCTCTGTAAGGTCTCCATCGGGAAATGGCAATGGATCCTCCTCCACAACTTCGACGTGTTGAGTTGAGGCAGGACTCCACTCTGGATCGGGGTCGTCGGGTCGTCTCGCGCCGTCGATATTCCCGATCATCAAATCGTACAGCGGCTTCTTCAGGCAAACCGCTTCGACTTCGCCTATGTAGAAAGGGGTGTTGACATGAATTTTCGCAACTGGCGCTTTCAAACATTTGCTGTCGGCCATAAGTGTCCATTTTGAATCGCCGTGAACTGTTCTTTAGCGATTAGGTCTTCTCTGACGATGACCCCACTACAGCCAGAGTCTCTTAAGACAGTCACTTCATGATTTCCGACGCGTCCCTTTGAAACAGGCATGTTCTGGACGGTCACAGCTGCGCTGGCGACGACGGGGATGGATTTTCCGTTGGCAAGGAGAAGTTGGCCATCGGTCATGCACTCTTGCACGTCCGCAGGAGTAGCTGTGCGCTTGGTCTCACTCGGAAGAATGACGCTCCCGCCGCACACTTGATGGTCAGATCTACTGGTTTGCCGTTGATTGGATAACCGCCTCTGCCGGTTGCCCGCCGCTGAATTGTCCGTACTGCTCCGCTGTCCGCTACTTTTGTTTTGAGGACAATTAGCTGCTCTGTGGTCTGTAGCGTTGCAGGTGAAACAGCCTCTTGAATGCCCTTCCCTGGGAGGAGGCGTGGAGTCAGTGTGTCTCTGGCTCGTCTGGCTCCCCTGGATCTGGTTCCCATGGCTTGCCGTCTTCTGAAAGTGTTTCGTCGCGCTGGGTGGCCCCAAGGTTTTCCCATGAGCGATGAGATATCTTTCAGCAGCCTCAGTCACATCTTTAAGCGTCTGCAGCTTTTGTTCTTCTAAGTGGGTCGCTAGGTCCTTGTGACAGGCATTGAGAAATTGTTCCTTCACGATCAGGTCATGGAGACTGTCATAAGACTTCGTTTCGCCTGATATCTCCACCCACTTGTGTAGATATGACGACAGGCGCTCCACAAACTGCTTTGGCGTCTCGTCTGACTTAGGCCGGCATTCACGGAAGCGTTTACGGTAGCCCTTCTCTGTAAAGTTGTAGCACTGCAACAGGGCCTCTTTCAAGACGTCGTAGTCTTTAGCGTCATCGTCCGACAATCTGGTGTAGACGTCGAGTGCTTGCCCCGTCAGAAGTGCACTTAGTCGAATCGCCCAGTCTTGAGGTTGCCAGTTAGAGCTTTTGGCAAACCTTTCAAATCTCGCCAAATAACTGTACTGTCGATCTGGTCCTTCCCGTCGACAAACGCTGGCAGTTTTGGAGCTTTGTTGTCACTGATAACTTGTGGCGCATGCTGACTGTTTTGGATACGCGCCAACTCTAGCTGGTACTGACGATCAGCTTCTAATCGTCTCTCTTCCATCTCGTCACGGCGACGCTGTTCCTCTAATTCTCTTTCTTGACGCCATATTCTCTCCTGGAATTTGAGGTACTCCGTCAGCTGTTTGCCTTTTAGATTTAGTTTAACCCCTTTCTGCCAGAGGTCCGCCATCTTGATGCTTCTGGAAAGTTCTTTTCTGGAAAGTTCTTTTTCTAGAAAGTTCTTGACTGTAGAGTTCTTTTTTTCTGGAAAGTTCTTGACTGTGCTGTACCTTTCTAGACTGTTCTAGAACAGCACGCTTTCTGCAGTAGCGCTGGTGCTTGTCACTAGTCGCTTTCGCTGACGCAGGCCCCGCTGTCCTCGTCGTATGCGACGCTGCACCACGCTGGTGTTGATGTATACGCTCCTGTGCTGAAGTAGACGCGACGTTCGCTCGCCGCTCTCTGTAATACTGGCGATGTAGCTCCGAGACTGTTCCTCGACGTAGTCTTGCGGCAGCTACGTAGTCCCGATCTGTTGTTCGCTCACGAAGCAACTCTTCAGCGACTACACGCCCTTGCAGTCAACCCGAATCTATCGGTGATGTAGTCCCAGTATGTTGGCCCCTCTCGACGCAACTCGTTGGCGGCTACCCTCGATGACTGCCTCTCGTAACGTTGACTCGCTTGTTGTAGCAGTTGAACCCTTGGCTATGGCGTGAATCGCGGCTTGACCCCCAAAATGTTACACTCTGTTCGATGTTGGAGTTTTCTATCAGTATCTGATTCAGCCCCGATGCTTGAATTCCTGATAGTTGTGTAACTCAGATTCGTTTATTCACACAGCCCGTCCAAACAGCATACAAGTCACAAAGTCGACGTATGAAGTTTTCCACTTTTATACAGCACACACCAACAACTGCATACAATTCTCAATTCAACTCAACAACTTTCACAGCAACTTTCCAAATCACTATCAACAACTTTTCTCTCTCTCAACAGCAATTCGGCACACGATTAAATAACCTCTCTCTTTTCCGGAAGAATTTCGAACAATGTAGAAATGACGTACTGCCACCAATCGAACTAAAGATCGTCATCACTGACTTACGTCAATACACATTTTCTCTACTTCCGGGAACATTCACGACCTTCGATATCCATCGGGAAATTTCTATAGGAAGTAAACACTCAGATCCAGAAACTTCTACAGTAATATCGACCAAAGCAAATTATCAACGTTATACAAAGCCTCTCCTAACAACAATGCAAACTCAAATCAAAGGTAAATAAACTCCATTATTGAATACTTTGCAAATCGAAACGATTAGATCTATCGTACACGCTTCAGCCATACTATCATTCGCGTTTCAACGTAACAGCGAGGTACCTACTGCTTGAGTACTACACACACTTTTTGTCTTCCTGCTTTTTTGTATTATCAATGATGCCTGTCTTGCGAGTACAAGCATCCTGTATTATTATTATTATTATTATTATTATTATTATTATTATTATTATTATTATTATTATTATTATTAATATCATCATCATCATCATCATCATTATTATTATTATTATTATTATTATTATTATTATTATTATTATTATTATTATTATTATTATTATTATTATTATTATTATTATTATTATTATGGCCTTAGTTGGAACTTAAAACCGATTCAGAAATTGATACCAAATTGGAAATTGAGCAATACGAATGAATGCTCATTTAATACTAGAAGACCACAGGGGAAAAAGGGCACATGTCACATTTTCCAATTATTTGAGTTATGTCCCCTACTATATAAACATAAGCCTGAAGTTTAGCAAAATAGTAACATCCAACCCAAAAAAGGAATTGTTGTTTGTGACATAGGCCTTTTTCCCATTTTACAGTCTGGACTTGTGCCCTTTTTCCCCTGTATGCCTTTTCTTTGGGTGTTTCTGTAGCAGTACATAGGCCTTTTTTGGGTTGGATTTGACTATTTTGCTAACCTTTAGGCTTCTATGTTTTTATAGTAGGGGACATAACTCAAATAATTGGAAAATGTGACATGTGCCCTTTTTCCCTTGTGGTCTTCGTACAGGCATAAAAAATAACAAAATCAACTTAAGTTCCATCATACCTAGTCATTTACCACAGCAAAATAGGCATTATAATCCATTTTACATTGACTGAGTACATTACAATTCAGCTTGTAGAAGAAAGTCTCATGTGAGTGGTCTGTAAAAGGGAAAAAGGCACATGTCCATGACCACCCTGGTGGTTTAAATCCTCCATATTTAATTAAATTATACAATCTGGACAGAGAAATTCTCATGAATACAAAAGAAGTGATATATCTTTAAGACAAAACACTTAGTGTCCCAAGAAATACAGTAAGAACAAACATAGCAACTTTCAAAGACAAAATTTCATTTATCTCAAAAGTGGAAATGTGTGACATGTGCCTTTTTTCCCCTGTAGTCTTTGTTTTAAACTGAGCGATGCGACTGCATCATAAATACTTATTGAATGTCGAAAGGGGGACTCATCACTCAGCCTTCACAATAAAGATTTCACGTCAAAAGTTAACAGTATGACGCTGCCTTATACTATGAAGGTTAAGGTTTGTTTGTTTAATCAGTTTATAGTCCCCTCTCTTCCCGGTAAGGATTTTCAGAGAGGAGACTTCTTAGGTTAAGGTGAAAGTCTTTCTGGTATATATACTTTCCCCCTACGCTATATTGGAGGACCACCGTTGGTTGAGAGATAAGCGTGTGACAAACAACAGCGACCCTCCTCTATAGAATGGAAGAAAGTATTCCATTAATTTCATAGTATAAGGCAGCGTCATACTGTCAACTTGGACGTGAAATCTTCATAGTAAACACCGAGTAATTTAGTTTTTTTTAATATGATTAATGGTGTCCGTTCGGACACGCTATCGTTTTTTCTACAACTTATTTAATATAACTCCGTCTTACTCGCATAGGCCTACGTATGATTTTGTTTCTTCAGAAACAACAACAAACAAACTAGTATCTATTATCTATTTCTTGACGAAGGTTGTATGCTGATGATGAGGCGTATTTATCAATTTCTTGACGAAGGTTGTATGCTGAAGATGAGGCGTATTTATCTATTTATCAATTTCTTGACGAAGGTTGTATGCTGAAGTTGAGGACGAATTCTTGGGTTTATTTTATTATTTTTTTGTAACTTAAAAAAACATTGCTTTCCTTCCCTTTTTCTAATTTTTAATTTCTTTTCTTTTCTTTTCTTTTTTTTCTTCTATTTCCTTTTTTAAAATTTTCTTTTCTTCTCTTGCGATTCTGATTTTTTTTGGAGAGGGGGGGGGAGGGGAAAGGGGGGTGTCGTTTTTTTTCTTTTACAACAAAGTCTCCGCTGTTTTACACTATCCTTCCAGGATCCCGCCAATTTTGTGTGTGTGTGTGTGTGTGTGTGTGTGTGTTTTTTTTCCTTGGGGGAGGGAGGGAAGAAAGGATGGGGAGTTAGCGTGGGGCTGGTGGAGGTTGCACGGGGAAGGGTGAATATGCAGGTAGTAGCTTTTGCATTGTTATATATAGGATTTATGACTTCACCGACAATGACACCGTTGGGTTCTCTTGATCATTGTGGTCACGTGGGTATAGGACGTCTAGACTGTCTTCCATGCGCATTTTATATATATGCAAATGTGTTTTAATAGTTTCAAGGGTAGGAGTTTACTATGCAGATTGGCTGTTACCCAGTTGCATGGCAAGGCGGTGCCTTGCACAATCGTTGCAGTCCTTTAGTCACCATTGTTCTTCGTGTTAGTTTCGGGGTTCGTGTTTTTCTTGTACTTGTTATTCTTGTGTCCCTTGTTGTTGTTGTTTTTGTTGCTGTTGTTGATTCGTCTTCTTGTTGTTGTTCTTCTTCCCCCGTTGGGGTGCCGGGGGTTTCAGTATAAATAGTATCCCCACTTTCTGGAAATTTAGTGCTTTAAATTCCCACTGTCGCTGTCTTTCTCATTAATTTTGCTCTTTCTCATTCCTGCTGTGTTCTATCAATCTGCTATACTATCTTCTTCTTCGCTAGACCTGTCAGCTACTTTTGTTCTTGAAAACTCTTCCGGGACAAAACTCCTTATTTGTGTGTGAGGTCTTTTGGATCAGCTTGGGAATATTGGACGCTTTCTGCCAGGTGGTCAATAGGGCTTCCTATGATGTTATTATTTAGCAATGTAGGCATTTTATATGTATGTGTTTTGTTGATAATTTATAATGATGTTTGTATTCTATTTTGTTTTTTAAACGGGGGGTTCGATAAGTATAGCCTCAGCGTCCCTTGCGTGGGATGTCTTTATTGTAAAGTGACTGGCTGGTTGAGAGCTTTCAGTTTTACCACTAGGGTTGTGTCAGCAGATCCTTTTTGCGGATCAGGGGTTGTCCGGTCCTGATTTGGCTCGGAAGATTCCGCTGGACCTAAAGCAATAATAATGTAATGTAATCTTCTTCTTCTTCCAAGCTTTCTTTTATTGTTTACCTCGTTATCATCATCATCATCATCATCATCATCATCATCATCATCATCATCATCATCATCATCATCATCATCATCATCATCTTCATCATCATCATCATCATCCCATCACTTGTTTTATATTCTGGTATTCTGGTTGTATTCTTTCCTACGTTATTTTTTCTCCTTTGCCCATCCACAACAACCTTTTTTGTATTTCTAGGCGTATCTGAAAATACTTTAAAATAGTCGGGGTAGGAGGGGGGGGGGGAATCAACAAAAGTCGGTGTGTTAGTCTGTTCGTCGGTCCGTTGGAAGCCATATCTCAAGAAGCACTACACAGACTTTGACCACATTTCCTACAAACTAGGTTAGTGGCCTGCCTCCCGGGCCATCATATTTGCTCTAACGTGACTAGTTTAGGTCAAATTCCATGGAATCATTTTGTTGCTAAACACGTTTTACGCAATATCTCAAAAACGGCTTTTATTATTATTTTTTTTAAAATTATTATTGAGGATTTTTATAGCGCACTTATCTCGCCGTACTTGACCAAACTGTAAGCGCTGGCCGATACAGGATCTGAGATGCCCACCTGCAGCATTTGGGCGCATGGTCTGACGCTCGGACAACTGAGCAGTATCCTGGTCATCCAGGGATGGGGGAGAAGGACCAGGTGCATGCTGGGTGTGTTCTTGTTACCGGCACTCACCCGTCTAGGACATGAGCGTCAGGATCTTTAAAGTCCGTTATGATGGAATGTATGCAACACACAGACTAGACCTCGGTTTATACTCTCATCCGAAACGGAAACGGGAGTAAAATGTCTTTCCCAGGGACACAACACAATGGCCCGGACAGGGCTCGAACCCGGGACCTTCCGGTCCGCAAGGCAAAGCACTACCATTAGACCACCGTGCCTCCCTTACGTTCTTACGTGCTTACGCGATTTGTTGTTGAGTTTTGGTATACAGTTATCATGGGCCATCGTTCACTATCAGTCCGGTTGTCGGCCATTCAATACGCGGTCGGTCCGTCGCTCGGAATTTAATTTTTTTTTTTGTTCAGCACACACTTTTGGCTTTATCTAAAAAATAACAACCGACAGTCACCATGTTTACTTTGCTTTGGATGCTTTAAATACTGCTAAGCATGTAAAATCATTGCATTGATATTTGTACTTTGTCAAAAGTCAAACTCATTGTGCATCACCCTTTTGTAAAGATGTTTTACGTTGTATCTAAACCTTGGCTTAGCTGATTTTGGTAAATGTTGGCTTTCAGATAGCTCCATAGCGTACTCTACTACGCCATGGATAGCTCATATTGAGGGCTATCATTTTGCTTTCCTTTTGCTTGATTAGGATTTTTTTAAAAACAAAACCAAATAACAACACCACTATGAAAATTAACACTTTTAAAAATGCTCATTTTTCGGATGTGTATGTGTGTCTGGAAATACACCTGAATGGCATTCCATCCTATTTCTTTGTTATTTTCCTTTGCTTCCCTTCCTTTGTGTGTTTTTTTTACAGGTCAAGAGATAACGTTTTGTTTTTTGGTTGCCCATTTTGTTCTTTCTTGTCTGCATTTTCATACGACCCGCAAGCAAAGCCCTAAAAAGCTATAGAAGAATGTGCTTACTTCGGCAAATAACGCTTATATCCTGTCTTCCTAAAATGCCTTTCTTTCCTTCTTTCTTTTTATCTTCTCTCATCCACCCTACTTATATTTTTCATGAAAGTCATCCTCATCATTCGTCATTTCGGGAAACAAAATGAGTACAACAATTTAACTACAGAAGGTTTATAGTATACACGAGTACTGTACCTTTCATTAATTTGATTTAAAAAAAAAAGGTTATAAAAATGATTGCCTTAGGCTTAAGGTATGACTTTTTTAAGGTTGTCGGTGAACATCATTTTATTGCAATTGGGAAGATTTGTTTTGTGTTTGATGAATATGTTTGAGTGGTAGGTAAAGCATGTGTTTGGGAATAATGCAATGTGTAATTTAAGGGTGATCCACAACGAGAGCACGCGCTGTATTTAGGATGTGACGTCTTTGTCTTTGATTTGGCGTACTGTGTGACGTGTGTGTGGATGTACTGTTGGAATCTCTCAAAGAATAGTTGTTGCGATTGACGAACAAACTGTGAAAAACTGACCTTTGACAGTGGCCGTTGACAGAGACTGTAGGTAGTTAGGTTAGACAGGTATGTGTGATTGATAATGCTTGGAGCCCGGATGCATTGTAAGTAGGCTATAGTTTATTGTATCCGAAGTGACCTAGAGTGTGTAAAGAAAGTGCAGAATGGCTGGTGAGCGAACGGAGATCTCGTGGGTATGCGCTGGGCTCTCGCCTTTTCATGTGGAAGTGACGTTGCATAAGCTAAATTTAGATAGCTACAGCGCGTGTAGGGAATTCCCGCTAGGCCTATATCGACTTCCCGCGATTACGGAGCCCTATAATACGGCATACTTGATGTCAACAATCTCCAAGGTAACGGTTACGATGGAAGCTGGTTTGCCTTCGTGCTTATCGATAGTTTTTCAAGACGACCAAAGAATAATTGGAACAGTCGAGACTGACAATGATGTCGCTGATGTTTTATCAGCATTTTAAAGATGCTACGTGGCAATATATATAGGGAGAACAAATAGGTTGTAATAGAATTGTTTTGAATTTTCATTGTGAATGTAACTGTGTTGTTGTTTGTTTTTTTTTATCTCATCATCACTGACTATTTGCCCTGTTTTGGTATCATGTAGCAGTCCTGTGTGGTCCTCGACATCTCATACAGCAGTACTCTATGGTCTTTGCCATCTCATGTAGCATCTTGTATGGTCCTCATTATCGCCTGTAGACGTCCCGTTAGGTCCTCACCATCTCATGTTGCAGTCCTGTATAGTCCTCGCCTTTTTATGTAGTGGACTAGTATGGTCCTTGCCATATAATTAAATAGACTAGTATGGTCATCGCCATTTTATGTAGTAGACTAGTATATGGTCCTCGCCAATTTATATAGTACACTAGTATGGTCCTTGCCATTTTTTGTAGTAGACTTTATGGTCCTTGCCATTTCATGTAGCAGTCCTGTATGTTCCTCGCCATTTCATGTAGTAGACTAGAATGGTCCTCGCAAATTTATATAGTACACTAGTATGGTCCTCACCATTTTTTTGTAGTAGACTTTATGGTCCTCGCCATTTCATGCAGCAGTCCTGTATGGCCCTCGCCATATCATGTAGGAGTCCTGTATAGTCCTCACCATTTCATGTAGTACACTAGTATGGTCCTCACCATTTCATGTAGGAGACTAGTATGGTCCTCGCCATTTCATGTAGGAGACTAGTATGGTCCTCGCCATTTCATGTAGCCATCCTGTATGGTCCTCGCCATTTCATGTAGGAGACTAGTATGGTCCTCGCCATTTCATGTAGGAGACTAGTATGGTCCTCGCCATTTCATGTAGCCATCCTGTATGGTCCTCACCATTTCATATAGCCATCCTGTATGGTCCTCGCCATTTCATGTAGCCATCCTGTATGGTTTTCGCCATTTCATGTAGCCATCCTGTATGGTCCTCGCCATTTCATGTAGGAGACTAGTATGGTCCTCGCCATTTCATGTAGGAGACTAGTATGGTCCTCGCCATTCCATGTAGCCATCCTGTATGGTCCTCGCCATTTCATGTAGCCATCCTGTATGGTCCTCACCATTTCATGTAGCAGTCCTGTATAGTCCTCACCATTTCATGTAGTAGACTAGTATGGTCCTCACCATTTCATGTAGCAGTCCTGTATTGTCCTCACAATTTTATGTAGTAGACTAGTATGGTCCTCACCATTTCATGTAGTAGACTAGTATGGTCCTCGCCATTTCATGTAGCAGTCCTGTATGGTCCTCACCATTTCATGTAGGAGACTAGTATGGTCCTTGCCATTTTATGCATCAGAGTTGTGCTGTCACTGATTGATTAACATGTTTATTTCAATTTTGAAACTGTATGAACAGGTGTATTGATAGTAATAATACAACCATTTTTAATTAATTATTTTATAGAACTTAATTAATTTAATAAATAAAATTTAAAATAAGAAACAAAGAAAACTGAAAAAAGAAACCTTTCTTAGCCTTGTTGTGTCTTTAATTTTTTTGTAGACTTAATCACTGTTTATGTCTGTTTTGTGTGTGTTGACTTGTTGCGTGTGCTTGGTAGTAATAAAAAGAAACGAGTACCCTATCCTCCAAAGAACAAAAACAAAACAAAACACTACAAGAAAACACACACACACACACACGCACACACACATGTATATAAAGACATTGATTGCTCTAAAAAAAATTCAACTTAACCATGTTTTTGTTTTACATCACAGAGCTCTTCTGGGAACAAAACAAACGAGCCTAGCTTATAAATGCTCAACATGCACACACTCACGTTAAGTATCAAAACAATGAATTTATAATTCAATAAAAACACACACATTTAAAAACAAACACACACATACACAATCAGCAGCATCTGCATTGACACACTCAAAATAAAATGCTACTATTAAACAGTGTGGAACATAAATCCAAACAATGATTTTTTTTTTAAATCAATGTATGGATTTCTTTTTAAAGTCAATTCACTTTATTCTTGACCCAATAAAGAATGCTGGGTATATAGAATTTATAATTAGAATATAATATATCCCTCACCAAGAGATGGATTACAAGTTTACATTATTATTGACAAACACAAACTAAAAAATAATAATAAATAAAAAAAAGGTAAATAAATAAATAGATAAAAGGAATAAAAATAAAATAATAAAGTAAATTTAAATATATGTAAATAAATAAAATAAAAGGATAAATCAACATGCTATCTAATACAAGTAGAACAAAATTTAATCATCTAAAATAAAAAAAACAAACAATCAATTTGTTTTCAGTTCTGAGAAATATACATTTCATAAGCTAGTTTTCTATATATTAAACAAAACAATCATTGCTTTAATGATAAATATAAACAATCGGAAATACAGTATTACAGCATGCGTGTAAAATAAATGTACAACTCAACTTTGCTTAGGTGCGTAGGACAAGGACTTTAGGCCTACTATAGTATTCCCGCGAGTCGAGTTGAGTTTCCCAGCAGAGCAATCTAATTTTAGACACGCGAAGGGTTTTCCCTGGCGCACCTATCTAATTATAGAGAACGCAACGTCACTTCCACATGAAAAGGCGAGAGCCCAGCGTATACCAGATCTCGTGTGCGTATTGTACCTTTCACATGCTAGAGGAAGTCCGGTAATGTGGAACGGAGTGTAATATATGGAAACATAAAACATCGGAGTTGTAATTTCTGTGACTTGCTTGAAGCATATATCTTACAAAAGTTTGAAGCAAATCACATACATTTGGTGTTTTCTTTTCGCCAGACAAGCCCTGTTTCATATTACCCTCCGTTTCGTATTACCCCACTTTCCCCTACCTGGGTTTATGTGCAATAGTTGTTTATGTAACTAAGGAAAACATAAGAATCTTTTTGACTTTTTCTTCAAATATACTATATTTCAGGATCATTTTGCAATAAAATGTGTAAGCATTACACTCTATTATGAATTTTTTAAAGCTATAAAAATGCGTTCTTCGTTGACTGATAAACGCTTAGAAAGTAGAAACATGCCATATAAGGAATTTAAATAAGTATATAAGCCCTTCGTTCTTGGTGCATCAAAAACGCAATCCATATTGTCCACTGCATTCTCTCTCTCTCTCTCTCTCTCTCTCTCTCTCTCTCTCTCTCTCTCTCTCTCTCTCTCTCTCTCTCTCTCTCTCTCTCTCCCTCTCTCTCTCTCTCTCTCTTTCTCTCTATCTCCCACTCATTTTCAAAGTCTATGTTTGTTATGTACAATGGTTCAAAAGCAAGTTTATAGGATTGTGTAGAACAACCCATAAAATTAAATACATACATATTTGCTTATGAACCATTGTACATAATAGCATTGCCAACTTCTAAACACACGACATACAGTCATGCGACCATTAAACACAGACACTTATTCACACGTCAGATAAACACAAGCACAGATTAACACTTTTATTGGTGGCTTTATAAATAATAGAACTCTTATTGCCCGCTGCGCTCTCTCTCTCTCTCTCTCTCTCTCTCTCTCTCTCTCTCTCTCTCTCTCTCTCTCTTCTTTCTCTCCCTATTTGTCTGTCTCTCTGTCCCTGTCTCGCTGTCCATGTCTGTCTGTCTGTCTGTCTGTCTCTGTCTCTCTCTCTCTCTCTCTCTCTCTCTCTCACAAAGTCTGTGAGTGTTATGTACAATGGTTCAAAAGGAGGTTTATAAAATTGTGTAAAACAACCCATAAAAGTAAATATATCAACTTGTATTGTATTGTACATTATAAACGAAATATACAATACTTTTGTTGATGACTGTAAACATGTATTAATAATGCATAATATAAATAAATAGCGCTAAAACATGATCAAATAAACGCACCGTTTACAATATGCGGTCGCAATATTTTCTTTGTAAAAGAACATAATATATAAGCCATAATGTGTTCAAAGTTTCACAAGTCATTTGCCACTTATAACACTGTGTGTTATTGGGCCTAAGCGAGTGTCACGTGAATTAATAATAATATTAATTTTTTTTTGTAAAGCGCACATATCAGACAAAATATCTGCTCAAAGCGCATAAAACATCAAAAGACATACAATGCACATAAACATAACTATAGACAACCGTAATTAATAGTAAATAATCACAATAACAATGAATTGGATAACACTTTAAAATACTCTCAGGTTTAAAAATAATAATCTATATATATATAAATTGCTTAGCCGGAAGTCCTTCTTCGCCTCTACTGTAAAGTTTGTCCGGTATGGACGCTGATCTGGGCAGGTGCTGTGCGCTGCGGATCGGCCTGCTGTGCGCTCAAAACCCGCGAAATCGTTAAAGCCGCCATTTCCTTACCGAACGTTTAACCGTTTCTGAGATAAATAAATAAACAAAATGTCCACAAACTGCAATAGCCTCATTCCGCGCGCGGTTTCCATTCAACCCGTGTCAAGAACGTGCCGTTTCGTAATACCGCAAATTTTGTTTTATTTCCATTTAAAACACTTTTGCTCTCTGGTCACCAATCTTACAAAATTTTGTGTTTAACTAATTAATTTTGATTAATTAAAAATCGAATCGAGGTTTCAGCATGTTTTCTTATATAGACCAAAAAATTGATGGTCTTTATACGAAGCCTTGGTAGCTCAATTAGTAAGACATTCGCCTACCATGCAGGCGATCCAAGTTCAAATCTCCCGCGGGCCATTTTTTTTTTACATTACAATAAGGATTTTTTAATTTAGGCTTTTTACTTTTAACTTATTTATTATTATTATTATTATTATTATTATTATTATTATTATTATTATTATTATTATTATTATTATTATTTATAAACTAATAATAATAATAATAATAATTATAATATCTTATATCGAATTTTATTTTAAAACCTTGGTGTTTTTTATGATTTCTATTTGTATTATTCTATATTCAATATTATTATTATTATTATTATTATTATTATTATTATTATTATTATTATTATTATTATTATTATTATTACCATTACCAAGGATTGGGATGGGGTGGTACGTGTAGGTAAAAGGGGGCTACGCGTAGGTTTAAAGGGGCATGGGTAGGCATAACGGGGATACGGGTATATATAAAGGGGTATGGTGATGGTCGATTCCTTTCATCCATACCTGCGAAACGATCAACGGGGAAGTATCAAGGAGGGTACAGGTAGGTTACAAGGGGGGTACGGAAGGTATCAAGCACAGGCGCTTGTATTAGGACACGCGAGCGCCTATGCCTGTGACGCGTCTCCCTTTGGTTATCTATAATACAAGGTCCCAAACAGAAGCAAGCAAAACTTACGGGTCATCAGTTTTCAAATCTATATGAACAAACTACAAAATTTCTCCCCAAAGAAGGCAACCAATTCATTTCAGCAGTGATTCACGCAAGCATACAAATTAATAAATATGCTCTGTCTATTTTCAAACCCGTTACATTTCCATAAAATTGTCAATAAAGTGACTTTTTTCACAATCGCTTCACGGAAGTGCCCTTTGTTTACCGAAACTATAACTTCCGTCTATAGTAAACGAGTTTCGGTTTAAACTATCAATGTCTGTCGGTTCTCAAGAACGAATTCAAGCGTGTCACTTTCGCTTTTTGGATGGGTGCTAAGATTTTTTTGTGGTAAGAGCTTAATTACAAGAAACATATTGAAATGTAGCAAACATGCAAACGCCATTTCTGTTGCTATTTTAGGGTTGCACTAAAAATGATGAGGATGAATGAAAAATAAAATCTACTGCATAGAGCATAGATCAATCTACACAGATGCAGTTCAAACCAACGTAGACATGCGTGACAAGATCAACTACAATGTCACTAAGCATTCAGCTGTGATATAAAAGACTTTTGTTGTTGTTTATTCCTTTTGAGACCTTTGTGTGTGTAATTAATCCCCACCCTCTCTACCACCGTTTCCCCCTTCTTAATAAATATTTGTGTAGGCCGTTGTGACAGGAGATTGTGGGAGCATCTGTGTTTTGGTTGTTTCGCTTTGTTGTTTAACTATTTATTTATTTATTTATTTCGTAGTATTCCCGCATGTTACATGCTAGTTATAATGATTCAGGATAAGATTTTAGAATAATATAAAAGTCATGTCAAGATATGACGTAAACATTAGTATGGTGTTGGTTGTGTCAGTTTTCATCAGTACGACTTAAATGAATTGTTCTTATATAGCCCTTTTCCAGTTTAAGAGCTGCTCAAGTTCCAGTTAATATTATGATGAATATGAGCAAGGTAATCACAACAGAGGGAAAGAGAGAGTATTATTAAAATGGAAAACGTGAAAAAAGAGAGACAGACAAACAAAAAGAAACGGAGACAGAGAATGTAAAAAGAATGGAAGACAAAAGTGTCATCACATCAAAGAATAACACTATGCAAATCCACTCTTCACTTATACGTACATTTTTATTTTATTTATTTACGTACTTTCACTCTCTGTTCACCTTTTCTTGAGCGGATGAGGAAATACAAATATACACTAACTGTACACTGCTTTCGTGTTATTAGCTTAAAATTACAAATAAAACAAGTTATTAAGAAAATGTCTATATAATTTGTCAACATTACTACACAGATCTTTTCAATGTGTATGCAAATAATAAATAACAAGGGAATATAAGAAGAAATAAATACATGAAATAAATTAATCAATGAATCCCTTAATGTATTTAAAGTTATTTATTGTTATCTTTTACTGGTCACTGTTGTAATTTACACTAGTGAAAACATATGATTATTGATTAGCACAATTAATGATTAAGAAGTGAATAACAATAATAACATTAAAAAAACAAACTAACTGATCAAATATTTTAGCGCTCATTATGCTGATTTCCTCAATAATCAGTACGTTGGTTGTTAATAATTTGTTGCATTTTGAACGTACATCCGAGACAGCCTCCTCTTTAATGTATCTCCCATCCCTGCCCATCGATGCAACGTTTCGCCATTGGCGTTTGTGATTTCAACTGAGTTGCTCCCATTTGAAACAGTAACAGCAACTTTCTTTCTCATTTTACCAAGTACCATTGCACTTCTTCGCACAAGAAATGTTTTGACACTGCCTGCTTGACCTAAAACAGCCACTTTTGGCCCAGAAACTATCCGATCGAAGGCATTTTTCTGACACTGCAATGCTGAAGTGAAAGCCATGCGGTTGTAACGAATGAGGAGTAATTTCCCTTTTAGTCTCGGCAGAACTTGCATTTCCGTGAAGCGATTACGAAAAATGTCACTTTTTTGACAATTTTACCGAAATTGAACGGGTTGGAAAATAAACAGAGAATATTTCTTATTTTGTTTGTGTGCGTGAATCACTGCTGAAATGATTGAGTTGCCTTCTTTGAGGAGAACTCTTCTAGTTTGTTCATATAGATTTGAAAACTGCGATGACCCGCAAGTTCCTCTTGGTTCTGTTTGGGACCTTGTATTATAGATAACCAAAGGGAGACGCGTCACAGGCATAGGCGCTTGCGTGTCCTGATACAAGCGCCTGTGGTATCAAGGGGGTATGGGGAGGTATCAAGTGGGTTCGGGGAGATATCAAGGGGGTATGGTGAGGCATCATGGGGGGGGACGGGGAGATATCAGGGGGTGGGGGGTATGGTGAGGTATCAAGGGGGATATGGGGCCGGGGAGGTATCATCGTCCGAATGAAACTCGCAGACAACAGTTGTCTCTCTGTCTACATTTTAAACAGCAACCTGTGTACCCTGGCTTGCCAGGGTACAAAAGCCACTAGTAATAAATAAATACAGTAAAATGTGAAGATACTGAACACACGCACACACACACACACAAATAAGTAGAAAGGTAAAAACAAGCATCAAACAGATAAAATGCATGGGATAAATAAACGCATACTTTAAAACATTACAGTTTTAAATAAAACTCCTATGAGAAAGAGGGCAGCAGGCAACCCAAGGTGAGGGACTCAGGAAAGTTACTTATTAAACAGATGAGTCTTTAGGAATTTCTTGAAAGTTGTGAGGCACTGAACTTGTCTTAAAGATACAGGAAGAGAATTCCAAGTTAAAGGCCCAAGCCCACTGAAAGAACGTTTTCCAAAAGTAATCAAGTAGTAACCTGGGACAGTGAGAAGAGAGGTACTTGCAGAACGTAAAAACGTGCAGGTGCGTATGGATGAAGCAGATCAGAGAGATATGAAGAATTATTCGCAATCCTCTGCACAAAAGACACTTTCAGGGTTTAATCATCTTTGAGCTTCCGAATTTGGAAAAATTATTGGGATCAAAATAAATGTATTGAGGTTAAAACCTGTTTTAAAATCAGTGGTAGTACGATATAATATATATTATATTTTCAGAATACATGAAGGCCTTCTGAGAGCATATCTGTAACTGTCATTATATGATGTGCTGCCTTCTAACAAAACTGCCGGAATTTCAAAGTAATCTTCAGTAAATATAGACTTCTACTGAGAGAATACGAAGGCATACTAAGAGTATTTCTTAAATTATAACTGATTTTCAAAGTAATCTGTGATGAATGTAAACTTCTAATAACTAGACATGTACGGGGTTGTGCGTGAGAGATTCAATAATATATAGCTGCCGAGAGTTCAAAAGTTGATAGTCAATGCATGCGCACTTTTACAAAATATTCAGAATACCTGTAGGCGTTTTTGTATCAGTGGTTTATTCATCAGATTAACTTAAATTGGATTCTGTGAGAGTGCCGGGGGTTGCTGTAAAAATAGTATCCACACTTTCTAGAAATTTAGTGCTTTAAATTCCCACTGTCGCTATCTTTCTCTTTTGTTCTTTTTCATTCCTACTCTGTTCTTTCAAGCTACTATACTACCTTTTTCGCTCGACCAGTCACCTAAATCTTTTTTCTTGAAAACTCTTCCAAAATTCCTCATTTGTGCTTGAGGTCTGTTGGGTCAGCTTGGGAATATTTGACTCTTTCTGCCAAATGGTCTTTGTATGATATTATTATTTAGCAATGTAATCATTTTATTTGTGTATGTTTTGTTGATATTTTATAAAGATGTTTATATTCTATTTTGTTTTTGTAAACGGGGATTCGATAAATTAGAGTATAGCCTCGGCGTTCCCTGCGTGGTATGCCTTTATTGTAAAGTAACCGCCTGGTGGAGTGCCTTCAGTGTTACCCACTAGGGTAAAAACTGTAGATTATAGTCACACGACACCGAAGCGTATAGGCGACTACTGGTCACATTATTCTGACACCAGCGAACCAGTTGATGGGAATGGGAAAATAATATGGTCACACATTGGCCAATCCGGGATTCGAACCAGATACCTTTCGGTTACTAGTAAGACGCTCTACCAACTGAGCTAACCGGCTCCTCTAGGGTTGTTTCAGCAGTTCTTTTATACGGATCAGTGGTGAGTCCTCTTTCAACCAAGATGTGGTCCTGATTTTTGTGGTCCTGATTCGGCCCTTTGCAGTCCGCAGGACCCTGTAAAACAATGAATTACTAACTAACCTAAATTGGAATGTAACTATATCAATTTTTAAGCATCAGATTAGCAAGATTTTGTTTCAACAAAGCTGCTGGAGGTTCAGAGTAATCTTCGCTAAATGTAGACTTTTAATAAACTATTCGTGTCTAATACATTCAATATTCAGCAGCTGAGAGTTCAAAGGGTGATATTCGATACAATCATGTGCATTTTAACGAATCATTCAGAATACATGTAAACCTACTGTAGTGTACCCATTCATGTTAAATCACTACATATATGTAAGCCTATATCTTTTTTCCAACAAAGTGCTGGATATATCTTCTCTTTTTTGGGGTTGTTTTAAAGTAAATAGGTTTTCGTATCCTTGATGTCATTAGTGAAAGAGGTGTTCGGGACCGCCATTTTCTCTGTGTAAGCTCTCCCTCGCTGACTTACCCCAGCCCACCCCCGGTTCTAAACAGTGCCAGGTACCCATTCACAGCTGGGTGGGAGTGGTGTGTGTGCGGTGCGCTTGTTTCATTCTGAGTGTGTCGTTCGATGGATGCCTTCGAAGTATGGTCACCCAGTCAAGTACTAATAGAGCGCAACGCTGCACAATACAATACAATACAAAACAATACAAAACAATACAATACAAAACAATACAAAACCACACCGTACACCACACCACCTTACACCACACAACGCAACCAATTTTTATTACCTCGAAGAACAAACTCGTACATGCTACCTAGCCACTATTCCGCTCTGCCACACACCATAAATACATGTTCAACCGGTCCTAAAAGGAAGCTCAACTTTCAGGTCCGTAATGTCCGTACCAGTCTGCGCCTTGAGATCGGATTGGGAGGAAAATAAAAGTCTTGTAAAAGAATCTACCCTTTCGCAGTAGTACACATTTTCCGTGCATTAAAAAGGCCCCAATACGAAGGCTTTGTTTACTTTTGACGAAAACGGGTTAACCTTAAAATTCGCATTGTTATTACATTACACAATGATACAGTGGGCTTTCGTTGCTCGAACCAACCGCTACAGTTGAATTTTCCATTTCGGTTCGGACAGAGAGTGATCTCCCCTGTTTTAACGGTACAGTCTTTGACTCTATTTCTTTAACCCAAGCGGCTTGAAACATGCATCTTTGGTGTATAAAAGGGCTTATCAACCTAAAAAAAACATCCTTTAACCTTTTTTTAATAGAACCTTTTTATTTTTTTAGCTCTAGAGGTTAGCAGTTGCTATTAATAGGCACAAACACTCTTCTTCTTCTTCTTCTTCTTCTTCTTCTTCTTCTTCTTCTTCTTCTTCTTCTTCTTCTTCTTATTATTATTATTATTATTATTATTATTATTATTATTATTATTATTATTATTATATTATTATTATTATTATTATTATTTAACATAACATTTCATGTTTTGCAGGCACGCATTCCAGCTTTTTTTTTTATATTTCATTTCAAATCATGCATTACAAGGACTTAACTTAAATGAATAATATTGTAATATAATATAAATAATTAAACCTCATAAAGCATACATGTCTAGGGAATTTGTAACATACTGTTTTATTTAGGTTCTTTCAAATTTTTTAAAAAAAGCAAAATAGCAATATCTTTTGTAAAAGCAGAATTATGTAAAATTTAGATTATAAACCCAAATGACAACTTTATTTTTTGTAATTTGTATTACGACAATTTATAAATCAAATGAAAGAAGAATAATAAATATATTAATATATATATTATATATATATATAATATATATATATATTATATATATATATAATATATAAATATATATATAATATTAAAAAATATACCCAAACAAGGATTATTTACCGGTCATCTGGGCACCTAGCTTTGGATCTGGGTACCTGGCCATGTGCCCAGATCCAAGGTAACTTTGAAAACAGCGAGAAAAAGTAACTTTCGTCTCCTCTAGGCGACGAATTTCATTGTATTTCAACTGTCTTTCCGCACCGTTTGAGAATATTTTCGAAATATATTATTGATCGCCGGATAGCGTCCTCACTTGGTTTCATACAATTTAAATCCAAGAAGGGGTTTTTTGGTCGGAAAATGCACATGTTACCTAGAGGAAAAGGGTTAGGGCAAGGGTTAGTTGCAGCGCTGCTCACTCCGCACCCTCAGGTACCCAGAAACAAGGAGGTTTAATATATATATATATATATATATATATATATATATATATATATATATATATATATATATATATATATATATATATATAGATATATAGATATATAGATATATAGATACATAGATATAGATATATAGATATATAGATATATATCTAATATAACGTATGGTCCTATCCTTTCCTATCCTACCCCGTAACTCGAAAGTTGTTGGGGCACCACAGAGGATCGTTTAACCAGCGTACTCTATCTTTCTCTTTCCTCAGGAACCCTCATGGCTTTACTCAATGTCAAGCCAGTCCATTCTCGAATGTTGTCTTTCCACCTCTTTTTCTGTCTCCCTCTTTTTCTGCCTCCTTGCACCGTGCCTTGCAGGATGGTCTTTGCAAGGCTTGATGCTCTGGAGACGTGGCCATACCATCGAAGTTTCCGTTTCTTACCCACTGTGAGCATGTCGTCGTGTTGTCCAATGGTTTGTGTGATGATCTGTTGGACTTCATCGTTGGTAATGTGCTGGGTATAGAAAATGCCCAGAAGTCTTCTGTAGCATCTCATCTCCATGCTTTGTATTCTTCGATGGAGATCTGCTGTGAGGGTCCATGTTTCGCAAGCATTTAGGAAGATGGAGATGACTAGAGAGCGCAGCAGCCTTACCTTGGAGTGTAGACTGGTAGTCCTGTCTTTTCCAAATGGGCTTCAACCTTGTCAGGGCAGCAGTTGTTTATGTGATCCTTTAAATGACTTCCTGTCGGGACCCATTGTCTAATACAATGGCTCCTAAATATTTAAAGCTATGTACTATTTTGAGGGATTGACTTTGGACATTGATGTCCTTGTTAACGGATGATCCTATACCTATCCTATCCCGTAACTCGGAGGTGGTAGGGGCACCACAGATAATCTTTCAACCAGCGCACTCCACCTTTCTATGTCTTCAGCAACCCTGATGGCTTCGCTCAATGTCAAACCAGTCCATTCTCGAATGTTGTCCTTCCATCTCTTTTTCGGTCTCCCTCTTCTTCTACCTCCTTGCACTGAGCCTTGCAGGATGGTCTTTGCAAGGCCTGATGATCTGGTGACGTGGCCATATCATTAGATTTTCAATTTCTTCACCACTGTGAGCATGTCATCGTAGCAGACGGTGTATAGTTTTGTACCCTGAATATCAGAGCTTGCGCAGATACCGCTTTACTCGTATATCACTCGAACTTATTATAATACCTTGCAAAATGGTTATAGTTTGGCTTTTTGGTTAAGGATGATCCCTGTTCATTTAATCACAAAACGTGAACTTGCTCTTGGCCAAAATCGCACCGACGACGCGATCAATCTTGCGCGAAAAGCTAAAATAATGAATAATATATTCGTACTAGTTTGTCTGTGTGGCAACTTTCCTTGATGTTTTTTTGGTTTTTCCGGATATTATGTGGAAACAAGTTAAATAGTTGGGAATAAGAACAAGTAGTAAGTCGGTCGGCCTTCTGTTGGTTTGTGTGTGTATATGCGTGTGCGTGTGTGCGCGCGTGTGTCTATGTGTGTGTCTCTCTCCTCCTCTCTCTCTTCTCGATTTTTATTTCTTCCTCCTTTTCCTCCTCCTCCTCCTTCTTCTTCTGGTCTATTTCTTCTTCTTCTTCTTCTTCTTCTTCTTCTTCTTCTTCTTCTTCTTCTTCTTCTTCTTCTTCTTCTTCTTCTTCTTCTTCTTCTTCTTCTTCTTCTTCTTCTTCTTCTTCTTCTTCTTCTTCTCTTCCTCCTCCTCCTCCTTGTTGTTGTGGTTGTTGTTATGGTCATAATTTGGCTCGGAAGAGTCCGCTGGACCTAAAGCAATAATCATGTAATGTAATGTAATGTTGTTATTCTTTTTAGGAATGACTGTAACGTATGGATATTTGGATGGGTGCCTATTTATAATAGCTAACTGAATGCAAAATATAACTGACTCTTAGATCCAAATAAAATGTGCATGCAAGTCTCTCTGTTGACTACCACACCCACGAATTCACAGATTCTCACTAACACAGGCAAACACCAACACAAATATAAGTTCCATGCTCTCAATACTTTATATAAATAAACCACAATATTTTACACCATTGTTTCACACCACGACGCCTCAGGTTTAGTGTCTGCGAATCCTAAAGCCAAGCCGGCATTTGCATGTGCTGAGCCAAATCGGAAAAAAATTGTTACCTGGAGTAACCGGAGGGAGCTTGTGCATAAATAGGCCTAGACGAGCAGTTGCTGTTGTAGACAGGCAGATAGGCACGTCTGCCCTATCTGTCTGAGGTAGATAACGTGTATAACGATAACGTCAGGTATATGAAGTACGGCTGACCGCCGATGTTTCTCGAGTCGCCCTTTCTCCTTTGTCCGAGACAATTCCGTGTGTCCAACTGTTTGAAGCTACCAGCCTCCCATAAGCAGCAAAAAAAAAAACACACAAAAAAAACATCTCTATCTATCTATCTATCTATCTATCTATCTATCTATCTATCTATCTATCTATCTATCTATCTATCTATCTATCTATCTATCTATCTATCTATCTATCTATCTATCTATCTATCTATCTATCTATCTATCTATCTATCTATCAGGGTGGGGAACTCTCCTCGGATCCGCTGATTTCAGAGGAAATCGGCAGCCATTTCAGAGGGAAAAAAAAGAGTTCAGAGGAAAAAAAATTTGTCCGTTTCCGAATCCAGTAGACCTATTATTACAAGTACCCATCCGTGTCCACCTTTTACTTTCTCATTGCTAGAACGGGCCCGCTAGAACTGAATGCGTGCAACATCTCCCCGCCCGCTCTTGTTGATTCTTACGATCACATAAACGCGACTTGCTTAGAGCAGGCGAAATGGTGTTGAACGCGTACAAAGCTCTTCTACTGCAGAAGAGGCTCAATGTGAAACTCTGACCACTGGTGTCAAAAGAAAACGCCCACAAGACCAAAGTGCCATCACAGCTTCTTCGCCAG